>CABHPQ010145363.1:0-39455 GCA_902168405.1 Peromyscus aztecus
TGTGGGTGTTATCAGGGCAAATATGCCTCCACCTACTCACCAGAGTCCCATCTGCAGCTCAGCATCAATGCAGCATCAGCCTTGAAGTGAAGGGTGCTGCTTTGTGGGAAGAAAGTTCGGCCAGGCCTAAGCGCCGAGGAAGCACTCCAAGCCACTAACTTCAGAAGTCCCCACACTGTGGTGACTCCGTCTCCTCTGAATCTGGGTGACAGAGAGGCCAAGTGGGGCCTGAAAGTGTTGAGAAGGACTTGGGACAGGTGGGGAAGGGCAGGGCCTGTTCCCTGAAGAACTCTTTACAGCTCTCTACTGGACCTCACTGTCCTGGAAACCTGAGATGGGAGGCAGAGGTTGGAGGAATGTGCATGGAAAATGCCACAAGAAATAAGTGGCCCTCTTGGGCTGGAGATGTTGTGGGTGGTTCTTGTTTCTCAATATTTCCTTTGTTTTCTTTTCAGAATGTGTTGTTCATTCAGCCAGCAATTTGCTGTTAAAAGTGGGAAGGCTTTCGGCCGGGGCCTATCCGTCAGACCGTGGCTCGCTCTCATCAACTGTGCTCTGTAGTCTGTCCCACTGGCCTGGGTATTCCAGGTTGCTGGATTTTCAAGATGCATGAAGGCTCAGAAAATCTGGAGGGCAATCAAGAGCCAGTGGTCATTCTTTGACTTTCAGGGCCCTGGAACCCTGGAGCCCATTCTAGCACTTAACCATTTCACAGCACAGTCACCAGGGAGGGTTTATGGTGGTGTTCCTGGTTTGGGCCAGGCTGTCCTTAGGAGGCCAAAAGACACCTTGAGGTTACCCAAGGTGGGGCTCCATTTTGTTGTGGGTGCTTAGTAGCTAGCCCCCAGCTAAGCGGTTTGCCCACCTCCACCCCCAGGCCTCTGTGCACAGACTGGGTTCCTCTTGACCCATGCCCCATCTCCAGTGTTGCTAGGCTGGGTAGACTTTCCACCTACACTTGATGGCAGGAGAGGGAGGAGGCTGCTGGACTTTGCAGCCGGCTCTACTGGGCAGCCTGCTCAGCTGACCAGGGGATATGGCTCAGAGTCTCAGAGGTTGCTTTCCACACTTCCCTTGAGCCATTGAGGAATTGGTGGTGACACCTTGGAACCCTGCCCCAGGGAGAATGGGGGTGGGAGGAGGGCAGTGTGTTGGCTACAGTCAGTGGAAGAGGCCATGTCTAGGTCATGCTGTTGAGGTCTGGCTGCCTGGGAATGGGTCTGGGGGCTTGCCAGGTTGTGCCTGCTTCTACTAGGATACCATTCTGCAGGGAGCAGGCTAGGAGTGGGGATTCAACTTGCTGTCCCAGAGCAGATCGTGGGCTGAGGGCCAATAGTGACTCTGGCCCTGCTTGACTGTGCCTATGAAACTTGGCTGAGTTCCACAAATACCTGATGTTTGTCTGGTAGAGAGGTTGTCTCCTCCCATGCCCAGAACTCTGGCCACCTCTGGCCTATGCACACACCTCTCTTACATAGTCAGATTTTCTGAAGGGACGGGGTTCCTGAAGCCTGTAGCCCCTCCTTCAATGGGGCCTGACTCTTGAGACTGCTGCAGCAGGAGGGCACTGTGCATCTTGTTAGCTGATTGCTGAAAAGGGCTGCATTTGTGTGCCTTAGAGGAATCCGTTAAGACACAGTTGGGAAGCTAGATCTGAGGTTGCCTCTGAGGACAAGGGTCCTCGGGAAAATGTTTGAGGGGTTTCTAAGTAGGAGATGGCTAGGTGTAGGTCTTTGTTAAAAGTCAGCAAATTTGCATTTTCATGGGTGAGTCACATCCAAACACAACCTTCGGTGGCTTTTCCAGGTGATGTGCTTGCAACTATCTCCAGTCATGTTTGTGCACTTTAAAATGCATCAGGCCTCAGCTGGACATCTATAAAGCAGGGACAGTCTCTAGCTGGTGGGCATATGTGAGCAGCCATCCCTAGGCAAACATAGCATCCCCACATAAGGTGACAAGGTGGGAAACCAAGATGAAACCTTTTCTCCAAGTTGAAACATCCTTGTAGCCTTCATGGTAGAGGTGAGAGTTGGCCAGAGTTTTGTGCCACTTACATGTCTTCCTGAAGCATTTGATGTTCTTATAAGAAAACTCCGTGATCTCTGTGGGCCCAGAGCTGTGGTCTGGGCTAGGCCCACTGACCAGATGGTATTGGTTATCATGGGCGGCCCTGGAGTGGCTTTTCCTCTGTGAAGAACTGCAGCCTCTGAGGATAGGTGGGCTTGTGGGCAGTGTCCACAGAACTGCCAGACCCTGTGTGGTGAGGAGAGGAGCAAGTGACAGTGGCCAAGCCCCTTCATGTCAAGGACAGGATGCCTAGAAACCCTGACCATCCAGGTCAGCAACGGGGTGTGCATCAGATGGGTCCTATAAGTCCTGGGCGTTCCAAGGTTGTCCGAGATGACTGAACAGGAGCTGGGACTCCCTGGGTGCCAGGCAGGAATGATACACTCCAGCCTGACCTCATGATAGGATTGTGAGTCTGTGATGGAACTAGTTACCATAAAAGAGCCCTGATTTGGAGGGTGTCTTTCCACTGATGCCTAAGGTTCTATGGAGTTTCCATGTTTTCTATTGATGTTTTACTTACATGTATGTATGTGTACCATATGAGTGCCTGGTGCCCATGGAAGCCAGAAGAGGGCATTGAATGTTCTGGAACTGGTGTTATAGATAATTGTAGGTCACCTTGTGGGTGCTGGGAATTGAACCTTAGTCCTCTGGTAGAGCAGAGTTTTTAGTGTCTTGATCCTGTCCCAGGAATCCTCAGGATATCTAGTTGTCCATAGCTGTGATAGTTTCTCACACTTACTCATTTCTGATAACCTGACTGGGAGTGAAGTCAAGCATCCTGAAGAGTTCCCTCTGTGGGGATCATGTCACATTTCCCCCCTGGGTCTGTCTGTGTCTGGGGAGGAAGGGTTCAGGAGATGAGTACCTGTCTTCTGGTATCATATTGGGTCATTCACTGTCCCAGGATTCATCACTGTGGTTGTCTTGACCCCTGGGTACAGATGTCTGAGGCCCCCCCTCTACACTATCTCCACTCTAGGAATTTCCCCTAGAGTTGGCTGCCCCCGTCTCTTCAGTGAGTCACCCAGTTAGTCTCTTAGCCTTGGCTGGAGCTCGCTCTCTCTCTCTCTCTCTCTCTCTCTCTCTCTCTCTCTCTCTCTCTCTCTCTCTGCTGGTATTCTGTCCTCTGGTTCCTGTTCAGGCCAGCTGCCCCTGGAAGGGTCCTTTGCTGCGGAGGCATCAGCTGGCAGGTTGTAGGTATGCACAGGAGACAGGCTTTGGCTGACAAATGGGACATCGAGGGATTCTAGAGTCGCTGGGTACTGGAGCTGCCTGCGACCCTTACATGCGTCATAAAGGCCACAGGATACAGATGTCAGAAAGTAGCGAGGCCCGGTACCTCTGTTAGGAACCACCAGTTGAATCTTCCTAGGAGTCTGGCTGGCTTCCCTTGGTTTTGAGGTTCTTTGCTGTTTCTGCAGTGGACTCTATACTAGTTTCATATGTAATGTTGCCAGTGCAGGCACCAGTCACCTGGAAAGTTTGACAGAAGTGCATGCCTTCATGAGGACCTCCATGGTTGGTGGCACCCTCGACTGTTGTCCTTTTTTTTTTTTTTTTTTTTAATTGTTCCTGCCTTTTAAGCTGCAGGCTGTCTGAATCAGCATCTGCAACTCCACCGCTACTAGCAGTATTTCAGCCGTAAGAGCCACAGCCTGAGGGAATTCTGTTCCCTCAGGCACTGACTCTTTCAAAGCTATGAAGGGAACTTAACTAAATCTCTCTCCCTCTAAGAACTCAAGATTCAAAAGTTAAGGTGGAATTCTCCTCAGAGAGGCTGAATAGCAAGTAGCTCACCTCCCCTCCTTGCTTGTGCCCTCCAAAAAGCCCTCATGTTTCTCCTCATCCCTCCTTATAAACCCTTCTCCACCTGGCTCCTCCCTACTACTTCCTGTCAGCTGGTTGCTCATTCAGCCTCCTGACTGCAGGTGAATTTTATTTAATCAAACACATCTTTGCGTCATTAAACAAATATTCCAGAGCATAAACAAAAGTAACACACCTTAAAATATTATTCTACAACACTCTAAAGGAAGATGTCCTCAATACCTTAGGTCCTCTCTTCTGTATCCTAGGTCCTGTGGGTCTGTGGGCTCACAGGCTCTGGGGGCTTGCAGCAAATACGTGACAGCTGAGCCAAGCAGTCTTCACCTTTCCTTTGTTTCCATGAGCAAGGTTTGCAGGGAGGAGAGGAGTGCACCCGTAGCTCACTTGCTCTATTTTAGATTTTATGGCTGAAGATCCTTGTTTTAAGATCTTATTTGTCATGTTTCTTTTTGTTTGTTGGTTGGTTTTGTTTGTTTTTGTTCTTGTTTTGTGAGATAGGGTCTCTATGTAGTTCGGCTGCCATTCTGTCTCCTCATTCTGCATTTAGAGGGAGTGCATGGCTTTGTAATTTTCTAAATTTTGATGCATCTCAGCTATGGAGGGTCTGGGCTCAACTTGCCCTGACTCCCCGGGAGTGCTTTCTGGTTGTTCTGTCATGGAGTAAGTGGTAGGCCACTGCTACCTGGGTGTGGAATGGACAGGCCTTTAAAAGTATTTCTGTAAGTGAGGGAAGCTGATCACTCTAATCCATAAGTGTGGAGGTTCATCAGAAATAAGTTTGTCTTCCTATTGTGGAAGAAAAGCTGGCTTTGTTGGAGAGTTAGCCTTGTGGTCTTGTGACCTGGCCACATCTTATCCACAGGTGGAGAGCGTCTGTCTGCCTGGCTTCTCCCAGCTGGTGGTGAGGCCTGTGTTTACATGCTTGGCTGGCAACGACTACCTGAGCTTGTGTCCATTCCTCATCATGCCATCCCTCTGCCTCCTTGGCAGCTGCATACCCAGCTGTCCTGTGCCTAAGATGCTTCTAGTTGGTATGAATGTAGTCTGACCGAGAGAGATGCCACCTCAGGTGAGCCTTGGCGCTCAGCAGTTTTCAGCTCTAGTACAACTCAGAGTCCTTCAGTACAGCTCAAGGCCTGGCAGATCATGGCTGGTGATATGAACATAGGATGGCGATAGTGAGGGGCTTGTCCTGTGTGTGGGCTCCACTCTATCAGCAGCACTGTAGTCAGAGCCTGTGTGTGCACAGAGGGGTTAGCTACGCTGGGAAGGCCTGGTGACTCCTGAGGGGTGTGTGTGTGTGTGTGTGTTTCTGTGTTGTGCACTCATACATTACTTTGATAAGTGATAAAATGAAAAGTCGAGGTACAGAAGCCACACAGTGTGAGCCACCGTAGTGTGAGCCAGGTTGAGGCTGTGTGTCCCATCTACCCCAGTCTCCCCAGCCTTTGTTGTGTCCTTATATTTTTCCAGCTTTAGCAGCCTTGGCCATCCTGTACGGTCATCCCATTGAACAGGTTCTTTAAATGTCATCTAGTCTTCAGCTTCACAAGTTTCTTGCCACCTCATGAGTGTAGGGAACTAGTGCCACCCCTCCTGGGAGTGTTGGACAGGCTATGGGAGTGATGTTTCCTTAGGTGAGTGATGGTTGCTGTACACGTGTATCTGGGCCAAGGGTTAGATAAGTTTTTTGAGAACACCAGCCATGACTGCTCAGAATGACATCATAGCTGCACTTTGTGAAAGACCCAGGCAGGTGACTCCTAGACTCAGGCTATGGGTGCGGGCTGGAGGAATGGTTTCTGAATAGCTCTTGCCCTCTGTGTCCTTCCATATCGTCCCCCCTCTCCCCAGAGACTGGCAACTTGAGCTGAGCTCGAGGTGAGCAGCAGAGACTTTGTTCAAGGTCATGAGCTTGAGTTGGCTCCATCTGAGCATCTAAGGTAGAATCTGAAACCTGTCTTCTAACCCTCTGGAGGGCTGCTGGGTTTGAGTCACACCCTGGTCCTCTGTGTCCTTAGAGCTGGTGACACCAGAGTGTGCTGCTGCTGCATTTGCATTTGCTACTTTTTGTTTGTTTCAAAAGAGGTTCTTACTGTGTAGCCCTGGCTGGCCTGCAACTTGCAATGTAGACCAGGCTGGCCTGTAACTCACAGAGCTTTTATTTGCCTCTGCCTCCTAAATACTGGGATTAAGGCTACCACATCTGGCTTCTTTAACCCTGGTATTATTAACTTATTTCCAGACATTAGAAAATTGTGAGAATACAAAGAAATCTCTCCTGTGCTTCGCCTCTCTGCATGTAACATTATCCCAAGTTGAAATACTCTTTCTCTTTCTCTTCTCCTGTGTCTGTCTCTCACACACACATTTGTTCCTAAACTGAACTGTTTGAGAGTATGCAGAGGCTGTGAGGCCCTTTTGGGGGTATATGCTCCCTGAAAATCACATTTTCTTTCAGAATCTCTATAGCAGGTGAGAGAATTAGCGTTCGGATGACGAACATCTCATTTGAGTTTTACAAGGTCGTAGCCTTGTAATACCACCACAGAAAGCCTGCTGCCCTGCCTCATTCTAGAATTTTCCTGTCTTGCCTCTGCCTTCTAGGCAGCAGGAACAGCAGGCTTGTGTCTGTGGGACCTACAGTCTGGATAGTGGCATGTAGGAATACCCCACTGATGCGTAGGGTCAGGAGTGCTTATTGTCCATCTGTCCTTTACTATGATGTGACAGCTGTGACCCTTTGACTCAGCTGGGCCTGCCCCACTAGGCTGTGTGCCCCCCATTGCCACCCAGCCACAGGCTCCAAAGGCAGTTTCTTCTAGCCTGACCATTGGTCTGCACACTGTGGTGTGTTGCAGCCAGTCTCCATGGCTGCCCGTGTGTGTCTGTGCTCCAGTCGGTTGGTGCGTAGATGGTCTTAGACGTGGTCACAGGAGACTGTCCAGATGGTGCCTCTTGACATGTCACTGGCATTTCCTGGCTACGTTTAGTCTCGGCATCCATCCCCCTGCCTTCGTCCTGCAGTTGGTACCTCTCCTGAGATGGTCTAAGTGGAGAATGAACCAGAGTGCCCTGCTTCGTGGCCTGTCAGCTGACAGAGCTAGGAAACTCCCCACGTGTACGCACACTCTGAAAAGCCCAGAGTCTCACTCATACTCAGATGTGTCTCACCTCAGTGCTCATCTGCCCCCCGCCCCCCATGGGGAGAAACTGGTCTCCACTGTCCATAGTGTGTGAGTGTTTGCTAAGTTTATATCACATTTATCAGGAGACATGGGTGCTGTTCTAGAATGATTTGCCCATACTCTGTGAAGAAGGAACTTAAGGATGAGGATTCTGTGTTTGGTTATAGTGTTTTGGGGTGGTTAGCATAATATTTATGTGGGTTCAAAGTTAGGTTTCCTCTTTGCTTTGGAGTGACTGTGCATGCAGAGAGCAGGTATTCTCATCCAGAAGTGTAACAGCTGAGTGGGGGATTGTGGAATTTTCCAGAAGGAAGGCAGGGCTTGACAGAGTATGCCTAGGTTGTGGAGCCATCTCTTGTCTTCATAGCTGGAACCCTTGTAGTCTGTGGAAAGAGGTGAGGACAGGTCAGCCCAGGAACAGAAGGCCCATATTTGCAGCGAGCCTGCCTGCCCTCCGGGTGGATGCTGGCAGTTCACGCCCTTGAGGCCTCATTTCGGAGTATCTTTGTGCTTCACTAGTGAGTGTGTCTATCTCTGTTTGACTACTCAGACAACTACATGGTGGTCAGGGTACAGGGAGGAAAGATAGACATGTAGTGTCCCCCCACCCCACCACCTGGTCATTCTTAGAGCTTATGGCATCCAGCACCCAAAAGCCCAGTGTGGCTAAGTGGCTTTGGGGAGAGGTTTGGAGTACTTCCCCTGTCAAGGCCCTTGGCCCTGCATGGCCTTCCTTCCTGGAACATCAGTGGGTTCTAAGCTGTCAGTGGGAAAGCCATATGCTTATTTGGGTGGCTGTAGCTGCTAGATGGCAGAAGATACCTCAGCCTGAGCATCATTTTCCCTGTTGAAGGGACCCTGCATTGATTGGGGAGGAGCCACTCTGGGGAAGGGGATATACATTGATTGAAATATGCCTGTCTCTGAGAATGACATCATGGGAGCTGTGGTTAGGGACCCTGTGCCTGGTGCCTTGACTGGTGTTATGCGTTTCTATGGGAAGGGGGCCCATGTGGTAACAGAGTGACCTAGGGGGAAGTTCCACCATCCCTCCATTGTGCAGTCCTGTGCAGAGCAGTCCTGCAGGAGACCTGGTTCTTCTGGGCTTCCCAGCATCTCTTGCTACAAGTCCAGTGTTAGGAACTCCCTCAGGCTGCTAACTATTTCAGTGAGTCCAGTACGTACCGTACATTTCCAGTTCTGTTCCTAGGGTGTATGGCCTGGCTTTGTGCCCTCTTTCTGTATGGCAACCCATACAGAGAAGTGTCTTAGTAGGAAGCTGTGGGACGGAGCTGAAGATTTGAGCTACACTGTTCTGCTCTCTGCTGACCAGGGTCTCTTACACCTGGTGAGTTGCTGCCTTGCCATGATCCACCTCCCCTGTGTCCTTTGTATCTGCAACATGTAAGCTTTGAAGCTGGTGAGACGAGGAGACCCCACAGTGGGGACAGCTGAGAGTACAGGCTCGCCTCCGGGTGGAAGGGGACTGATTTGCATGATGCTGGCCTAGTGTCTCTGTTTGGTGGCAGGTGTGGGTTTGATGGGTACCCAGGGAGGTTGTGCCTTGACTTACAAGCTTTCACTTGAGTGAAAGGCTCTGCATGGTTATGCAAGGGTGAGCATGAGCATGTATGCATAGGTGGATCTGCAGACCTCACTCTACCCCAATAAAGGACCAGCCATGTTTTGAGCGTCAGTCCATGGCATGGCATACAATCCTGTCCCCTCCTACTTGCTCTGAGATCCTGATGTGAGTGGAACTTGAAGGGTGTGAAGTCACCACTAGGGAGAATAGACAGTGTGTACAGAACACACAGGGTATGCAGGGCTGATCTCTAGGTGGGGCCATGCCTTGCTTATTTACATCCCTCTGTGTCACCAGAGCTCCTGTCCCATCAGACGCTGCAGAGCGGCATAGTATGGCTGTGTTCTCAGCTGTCTGTACTGCCCCATGGATTCTCTGCAGAGGACTGTCATCATAGTTCTGTTCCTGCCTTACTGCAGTTCCTTCGTGATCTCTGGGGGAGGCTCAGGGCCATGAATTAGGACAGATGGGGACACCAGGGGAACTTGTAGCATCTGGGTGACTACTGATGAGGGGAATCTCTGATTGGAACAAAGCCACTTCTGGGCTGTGGGCCCTAACAAAGGTTTCTCCCTCTGCTTTGGTTTTGTGCATATAATCAGATGCTACATTTTTGGGGGGCCTACTTAAATTCAGGGCAGGGCACTGTGTGTTCCTTTGTTCCCTGGGCCCTGATGACCTTGATTATTGGAGTTTGTGACTAGGGCCTGGGTCAGGTGTATCCTGAGACAGAAAGGGCCTAGTGAGCTTCGGGGAACTGCGTCAGACTCTTCTGTTCAGGTGCCACCCAGATTGGTGGTAAGCCATGGTCTGAACTAGCTAACAGGGTAGGAGGTGTGTGGGGGCGTGTCCGGAAGGCCAGCATAATCCATTGGGATTTGAGGAATTTGAAATTCAAAGCTCCTGTCTAAACAAAACAAAACAAACCTTGGTGTGTGTGTCCTCCCTCAAAGAGGGCTTTAGTACTTAATGGGGCCAATCTGTTCGTGAAGTTCTTGGCTTTTAAGGTAGTTGTCCCCAGAAGTATCACACACATAGTTTGTGGAACCTGAAAGTGGACATAATGTAACTTGCTGCTCTTCAACTGGAGGCTTCAGAGTTCTTTTTACCGAGTTCCTCCTTCCAAGTTGCCACCTTGGAAAAGTCCGAGTAAAGAATCATTGCCCTGTTCCCAGTCATCTCAACACTATGCTGCTAGCCCAGGATATGCTCAGGAATCAAGACTTTGGTTCTAGACACCAGCACAGGGGACTCAGTTCTTGGCCCACATGAAGTCCTTTGTTTCTGTCATCTGAGGTTCTGAGCCTTAGTCTTACTGCCAAGAGGTGACCTGGGATCCAAGAGGTGACCTGGGATCCAAGAGGAGAGGTCGCCCACCAGAGATTGCCTTCCAGTTCCTTCCTTCTTCAAGGATGCTCCTTTTCTGCAGACTTCTGGCTGCAGTACCTTGGGATCTCTGCTTATCCCTCAGTGAATGCCTACCTGTAGTACTATGTCCTCTGTGACTGAACAAATGTCTACATCCTTGGGCATCTGGAACATGAGATATCCAGGCCATGTGTCCAAGGCCTTGGTACTCTCTTCAGGAAGCAAAGCCCCCTAGGTGTGTTCTCCTTTGATCCCAGGGCCATAAGATTAAACTGGTTACTGGACCTGCCTGTCAAGGGCCTTGAATTGATTCTGGACATGTAGAGGAAGCAGAACTAAGGATCCAGCTTGATGAGAGTAGTTGTAGAAGGGCCTCCAAGGGCTAGGTACTAAGCTACAAACTTCCTTGCAGGGTACTAGTGTAGGCCACACTGTGGGGCTTAACCTGTTGGCCTCACCCTGTCCCATCTCTCTCTCCCTGTTTGCCAAGGTTGCTCTTGATTTTTTCTGTCCCCATCTTACCTTTTCCCTTCTACTTGTTCCTACTCCCCTAGACCCCTGAGGCTACTTGTGGCAGCTGTGACTTCTCTGTATCATTCCCACAAGATGTTTGAAGCTAGTTGAGCCATTGTCCCTGGACCATGATAAGGTGCTGTGGCTCTAGAGAAGTGCCGCCCATCTTCTCCCATGAAGCCCTCCTCTGTGGGACCCTCCTCCCATGAGGATCCACCTTCCCTGTTTGGTCTAGCTTGGCCTAGGTTTGTAAGTGACTACATACTGGGTACCCAGGTTGATCAGCCTTGTTCTGAGCTCCTGGAGGTATCAGTAAGGCCATATCCTAGGACATATCTCAGTCCCATCTCATGTGTGGAAACTGAGGCAGAGAGGCCTAGTCTAGGAACCTGGCAGCATGAGGTATGCCCTGTGTGCCAAATGCTGTGCAGTCCCTTGGAGGCTATCTCTGCGAGGACCTTCACATGGAAGGGATTAGAAAACAGAGTCCTATAACTACTGACTGGGCCACTCCCTGGCTCATGTCCTTTATGGCATGGGACTGGCTGTGCTGAAGTGTTGGGGCTGGGGACCTGTGATTCAGGACAGGTGTCCTTCCCAGAATCATGTTGAGCTATTCAGGTGGCCTCTGGGAGTGGATGAGGTAGGCAACTTCAGAGTCAGAAGTCAGAACCTAAGGAAGATGTGCCCAGGTGTTGGCATCCTGCCACCTGAGGACACAGGAAGGCTCGTTTGTGGGTGGTCTGAGAAGGCTGACTGTGTGGCCATGCTTGCCTCTTGGGCTGAGAATCCCAGCTGTCTTGTGGCCAGGGATCCTGACCAGCCACTGTTCTGTGCAGTTTGGGTGATACCTCTCCTATTCCACACAGAGTGGTACATAGGGAACAATTGACCCTGGAAGCCAGTGTTCAGCCCTGGGCTTTCAGGTCCCACAACAGAAAGTGCAAGGAAACCTTTCAGTTTCCTTCTGAAATGGTGGGGTGCGCAGGGAGGGCCAGCAGGTGCTCCTCAACAAAGGTACCAGCCCTACTAATGGGGATAGACTTTCAGCCCTCATGAGTAGGCAGTAGGACAAATGGACTGATGCTTGATTTTACACTAAATTGCCTGTGTTGGGACACAGAGACACTTGGAGGACATGGACGCGTGGGCAGAAAGAAAGCTTGGATGAACGTGTTTAGCCAAGCCACAGGTGGGGACTGATGGCCGTGAGAACAGGTGCCTGATGCCTGCCTCCCAGAGCTGCATGCTCGGCTTCTGCCACTTCTTCCCGAGACTGACCTGACTGTCTTCCTCAGGAGATGGAAACCCCAGGGAGAACAGCCCATTCATCAATAATGTGGAGGTGGAAAGAGAGAGCTACTTCGAGGGGAAGAACATGGCACTTTTTGAGGTAATTTTATTTTAGTTTCTACACGAAGAAGTGACTTTCATGTGGAACAGTAAAGGAGCAGTCGTCTCCTGAATCCTAGGCACGGGCAGCCTGGGCCCTGCTGGAGGTGCAGGATGCTTCTGCCTGAGATCCACTCAGCCAATTATCTATCCCTGATAATCGAGCTGCAACTTGGGCAGGTGCATTTCCTATAGTTCCTGAAGCCTTGGGGAGTCTCTCGGAGTCCCTGACTTCTGATTCCAGACCTGCTGGGCAGGTGTCTTGGGGTGCACAGATCTGGGGGCTTCATATAGCTTGACTGTAGCTCTTGGGCCCCACATAGCCCTGGAACAAAGGTACCTGCTGGGCCAGTGACCTGCTGCCCTGGGATGTTGATGAACCTGTTTCCTACCTATCTGATGCTTTGTACCCATAGGAAGAGATGGACAGCAACCCCATGGTGTCGTCACTGCTGAACAAGCTGGCCAACTATACCAACCTGAGCCAGGGTGTGGTGGAGCATGAGGAAGATGAGGACAGCCGGAGGCGGGAGATCAAGGTACCCATGCTGCCCTCTATGTGGATAGCAGTCTTGGAACTTTCTAGTCGGAGAACACCCTTACTGGGCTTTCATATCACACCTACTTTTTTCCTTCTTGAGGCTTGGCCATTCTTCATTTTTCTGGTACTGTGTCTCAATGGACACTGTGCTTCTGGGTAACCCTCGAACTTGGATGAGGAAGAAACAAGGTCCTAGAGGTGCTGTGCAGGCTGCCCTACCCACTCTGAGCAGGTGTCTGTGGGGCCACATAGCTCCAGAGAGTAGAGGAGAGGCACTGAGCCCTGCCTGAGATCTGGTGGAGCACTGACCTTCTGTTTCCTTTTATTTATTATTTGGTTGTGGTGTGTTTGTTGAGACAGTCTTACTCTGTAACCCAGCCTGGCCTGGAACTCACTATGTTGCCCAAAGTTGGCTTTGAACTCACAATAGTCCTCCTATTGAGAGTACAAGTGTGTGCTACTATGTCTGGCCTAAACCTTCACTAAAGACTTTGGTTTTTAGTCTCCCTTTGTTCCACTTCCCAAAGGCCCCTGCTTTCTCTGGAGGGAGGAGTCCAGTGCTAGTGAACACAGATGAAGGTGTTCATTCGTGTGACACCTGCCAAGGGGGTGACAGCCAGCTCATGTGCCCTCTACCCTGTATCCACCTGTTTGTCACATCAGCTGCTTCCTAGGTGCTTCCCATGAGCCAGTGCCCAGCCTGACTGTGGCTCCAAGGATCAGGCCCTAGAGTGGCCTTAGCTACCTCCTTTCCCTCCTGGTGTGAGCACAGCAGAGTTAGTTCTGTGTTGTAAGTCTTCACAGTGTTCAGTGCTTTTGAGAGTATTCGGACCTGGGGCCTTGTGGGTTTGGGAACAGGGCTGAGGTTAACAAGGGCATGGGCTGTCTTCCTGCCAGTGGAGCAGAGCTTCCTCAGAAGCTCTCTGGTCCATGCCTTCTCCTGCCCCCTCCCAGATCCTCGGAGCATCCTCAGCTGACGCTGCTGAAGTAGCAAAGTCACAGCTTCCCAGATGTGCTGAGTTCAGGGCTGCAGTGGTAGGTCTGTCACTCAGATGCATTACTGGGGCTTCACTTGTGCTCCCATCACTGCCTCATGGCCTACAGGCTCAACCCCAGGCCTTCCCTGTCGGTCTGTCCATCTCTTTTGTCTGCTGGAATTTGTGTCCAAGGAGAACTTGGCCTATGCCAGGGAATAGACACTGGTCTGAATGCATCGTAGAACTGACCCTCAGCCTCAACTCTGCTCTACCAAGGCACTGCTCAAGTTGATCTCACAGTTTAGTTCTTCTTACCCAAGAGTGGGGCCCAGCAGGCTTGGCTGTCTCCCCCCCCCCCCCACACACACACAGGGCATCCAGGTTTGGGGAGAGTGTACTCAGTATGCCTTAGTATATTTTACCCCAACCCAACATACGACAGTTCTCTGCTCAGTGTTTCCCTTGGGGACAGGGCTTCTGGACTGGATTTCACTTGATGAAGTATTAGGCCCACAGCAGAGGTGCTTATCTTGGTTGGAAGTGAACAGCTGCCCTACTTAGGGATCTGTTGGGTTGACAGGACAGGAGGAGTGGAGCCTGACCCTGGTGTCTCCTTTGATGTCACAGAAGCTTGTCCCCAGAGACAGGCATCACTTTCCTTTGAACTGTCTTCTGGACTATAAACGGGTTCCATTCATCTGAACAAAACTAAGAGTTCAGAGCAGGCCAGAGCAGAAGGATCTGGGACCCCCGGGCACTAGGATATTGGGGAGACAGCTAGCTCCTGAGCCTGTGTCTCAGTGGGATCTGAAGCTAAGCCGTGTGATCTGGCAGCCACTTGTACACCTTCAGGCTACCCAGCAATGGCCTGCCTACACAGATTGTTTCCTGCCATGCTTCTATTGGCTTTCGCTAAAGTTCACTCACACTGTGGTCTTCAGTTCTTTAATTTAATTAAACTCTTTAATTTAACTGAAAAAATCCAAAAGACAGGTTAGAGAAAGCGCTCAGCAGGTAAGGGCGATTGCTACTCTTTCAGAAGATCTGTGTCGGGCAACTCACAACCACCTATAACTCGATTTCCATGGGATCCAATGCCCTCTTCTGCCCTCCATGGATACTTGCACTCATGTGCATATACCAACACATATATACATGCACATAACATAATTAAAGGTAAAAATAGGGCTGGAGAGATGACTCAGAGGTTAAGAGCACTGACTGCTCTTCCAGAGGTCCTGAGTTCAATTCCCAGCAACCACATGGTGGCTCACAACCACCTGTAATGAGATCTGGTGCCCTCTTCTGGCCTGCAGTCATATATGCTGTATACATAATAAATAAATAAATCTTTAAAAAAAAAAAAAAAGGTAAAAATAATTTCTTAAAAAGTTCCAAAAGCATTTCTCCATCTGCCAATTTGCAGAATTCAAAGCCACAAAGACTTCTGTCCCCTAGAATGCATTGTCCAGACTTCAAAGGCAGGGAGGACATAAGGTCAAGACTTAGGTTTCCTTCTTGTTATATCCCTCCCTTCAGTGTGAACCTTGCTGCCCACTGGCCTTGGGCTCAGGGCTAAAGTCTCCAGGTTTTCAAACCCAGAGCTTTCCACACATTCTCTGTCTTCCTGTGAGACCTCTGGTCTCCAGTTAGTATAACTCAGGCTGCCCTGCCCTGGGTGGCTCTCTCAGTGGGAGGGCCCTGTGCAGGCCTGAGCTGCCATCCTGTCCTTTCAGGTTATGGTGGTGAGTTTGTTCTCCTTGGAGTCTACTCTCTGGCTAGGTATAACCATTCAGTACCACTCTTCAGCTGCTGGGCTCTCCCTGCCTGGTCTCAGGCTGTGTGACATTCCATCAAACTTCTGTGTGAGCACTGCTCTGTGGCAGCCTTGTGATCATCATCCATAGGGAATGTGCTCAATCCGATCCTCCATGTTCGTTCTGTGTTCACCTAAACTGAGATGTGCCTCCTTTGTGTTGGAGTCTGGCTTCTCAGCCATTGTGTCCCCAAATCTCTAGTCTGTTCCCTATTGTATTACACTGAGACTCTTGAACTTTACAGGCAGCCTCACCTGTGTCTAGCCCCTCCCTGGCCTCCTCTCTTTCATGCCTCAAGCTTCCAGGCACCAAGGCTCAGGCCCCTAGCTTGCCTCACAGATACAGCAGGGATCCTATCTTGCTGTTCCAAACTTCCCACTCTGATTCTTCTCCCCAGTGGGAAAGCAGAGCCAGGAGGCTCGTCCCTGTGCCCTGCTGAGTATGGTTTTCCTCACCTACAGCTCAATGCCTTAGACGACTGGGGGCCTCTATAGAACCATGGAACCTCATCTTGTTTGGAACATGGGTTTTTGTCAGACATCTTTGCTATCCTTGTAGCTTCACTGTAAGGCCACTGTGTTCCTCCCTGGTTCCTCTGCTCCTGTGACCTGCAAACAGAAACATGGGGTAGGGTTCCAGGCTGGGTTCCTGGGTACAGGCTGTGAATCTCCCCGGACACATCTTTCTCTGTTCCAGGCCCCACGCATGGGCACCTTCATTGGAGTCTACCTGCCCTGCCTGCAGAACATCTTGGGTGTTATCCTGTTCCTGCGCCTGACCTGGATTGTGGGGGCGGCTGGCGTTCTGGAGTCCTTCCTCATCGTGTCCATGTGCTGCACCTGTGTGAGTGTCTGAGGAGCTGGTCCTGGGGCCCTGAGAGACTCCTGTTGGGAAATCCAGATCTGTGCTCTAGGTTCCTCTCTAGGAACTACTGAGGATTTGGGAAGGATGGGCTGGCCCGTCTACCTTACAAAGGCCAGGTTTCCCACTAGTCTGAGGACCTTATTTAGCTGTATCTCTGTAGGGGTAGCATTTCTACATCTGGGGACACCAGGGGCCGAAGGCTGAGTCGGGGCAGGTGCCTCTTACTAGGCTTACAAGACTACCCTGGAAGGATCATGGGCATTTTCAGGGCCCCTGTTGTGGAGAAAGGGACACAGGTCTGTAACTTGTTCGAATCCAGGCCTGAGCAGTGGAATAAACTCAGAACTGACTCATCCCTGCCTCTGGCATGTCTCCGTATTTTAGTGACACTGTTTGTCGTGCCCGGTTACCTTTTGTTAGTGCCCACAGCCTGTTTACCAGCCCTACTTTCGCTCTTCCCCTTTCTCCAGTGAGAAGTTTAAATTTGTTTTAGTTAACCCAAGTGTCCCCTGAAAGGACGAGTCCTTTCTGGAGGAAATTCAGATAATATGGTTGAATGGGGACCCTTTAACTCCTGCCACAGGCCACCTGACCACTTGTTCCCTGATGGCTCACACCTGTGTGTCTGTCCCAGGCTACCCACTGTCCTTTGACTGGTCATTCCTTGTGGCTACCTGTCCACCTGTCCCCTGACTGGTCAGTCTGTGTTGTCACTCCAGGCCACCAGCTCATGCTTCCCTATTCACTTCATGTGTCTGCCCTGTCATAGCCACCCAAGGGCACTTGCCTATACTTCCTGACTGGTCATTCCATGTGGCCACTCCAGATCTGTCCTCTGGTTGCTCTGTGTGGGCACTCCAGGCTACTCAGTTCATTCATCACCCGAATGCCACTCTTTGTATAAACTTTCTTGAGCAGAGAGTGTCTCCTGGAGGTAAGGTAGGTACAACATGAGGTCCCCTATGCCATGTTAGATGCACATCTAGTAAAGTATCCACCTTGTGCCTCATGGGTTAGTAGAGACATAATTGGGACTCCTTAGGGGTCAGGCACCTTGGTGAGTTTCAGCTTTCAGGGCTGTTCTTGGCAGGGTCTGAAGCCTGCGTTTTCTTTGACTTTTGGGAATGGATTTGTGGGTTGGGTAGGAAAGGACTGAAAGCCAAGACACCTGTCTTTACTGGTCATTTACCACCTCCTTTGAGGTCAAAAGCCTGCAACCTCAGCCTCAGCATGCTAGAGAATCTTGGGGCACACGTTTCCTGAAAGAACTATTTTCCTTTGCAGACAATGCTGACCGCCATCTCCATGAGTGCCATCGCTACCAATGGTGTGGTCCCAGGTGAGGGTGGCGGTGCCTGTGGCTATTGAGTTGGTTTATTGATGTTTTCACAGTACAGAGCTACATGTGTGTGGTTGTCATTCCTGCCCCAGGCTCATGGTGACAGTGACATTAATTGTTTGCTTCAGGGTGGCACTGGGGTATTGTGCTGCCCATGGAGAGAAGAGAGTGGCCCTCTCCCCAGAGGTCCTGCTGTAGACACACCCTCTGCCTGTCCTCTGTTGTGAGGACAGAAACCACATCCTAGAGATGGACACAAAGCTCTATGGAGTGCAGGTTCTTCTGAAACTATGTACTCTTATAGCTAGCAGTGACACTCCCAAGCACTCCTGCTTTGTCCTCAGCATAAAAGAGTTGGCAGACCTGTGCCAGTGTCTCTCTTGTAACCGTCTGAAGGCACAGCAGGTTTTTCTGAAGACAGATGAGGTACTGTACCTGCCTGTATCAGACAGTTCTCATCACATCACAGCTGCACTGTGCCCATGGGCAGGGTAGACATGAACTCATTGCCCAAGGCTTCCTAGTGGTTCTGTTTTGAAGGAAGACTAAAGCTGCTTGTCCCTTCATGGGAACACCTCTTTTTGCATGAATGCTCAATGTTCATAGTGAATGGCACTTACTGACCCATGTTTTCCTTGGGCTATCTTTACAGCGGGAGGCTCATACTACATGATCTCTCGTTCACTGGGGCCTGAGTTTGGAGGGGCTGTTGGCCTCTGCTTCTACCTGGGCACGACGTTTGCAGGTGCCATGTACATCCTGGGTACCATCGAGATCTTCCTGGTGAGTTCATCTGTGGAAGTCTTCCTTAGGCAGACACTTTGCCCGTTTGTGCTCTTCCCTCTGACTGCCCTCTACCCTGCTGCTCTGGACATCTGGGCTCTCAAAGCTGCTATCTGAGGGTCTGGGTCCTTGATGGGTGAGACCTCACAGTCTGCTATCTTAGGAGGCATGGACTTGTATAACTCCTTGAGCAAGATTCTAGCTCTTGAAGGCAAAGCAGGCCTACTCAGCACTGGTCCTTATAGCCTGGCACTCGACTCCCTTTGCAGAAGGACTTCCTTCCCTGCATTGAAGTTGGGCTTGTGCTCAGTGTCGGTGGGCTTTGTAGAGTAAGTGTCTGTCTGTGGTCTATCCCCCCACACCCCCCGTACAGTATTGTCAGCCTTGGAGACTGTATATCCTCTGTGAGCCTGGAAGATGAAGGTCCCAGGTTGGAGAAAGGCAATGGCTGAACCTTGACCTATCTCACAGAACCCTGGGGAATTTACTCTTTGTACTAATTCTTTTCCAGTTGCTATGATGAAATAACTATTACAAAAGCAACTTAAGGAAGGGTTTATCTTGGCTTTCAGTTTGAGGGTACTGTTCATCATGACCAGGAAATGACCAAGGGCAGGGCTTAAAGCAGCTGGTCACATTGTTTCAGCAGTCAGGAAGAAGACAGAGATGGATCCTGGTGTTCAGATAGCCTTTTCCTTTTCATACAGTTCAAAAATCCCAACCCAGGGAATGGTGATACCCACTTTTAGGATGGGTCTTTCCACCTTTAATGAATTTAAGATAATATCTCACTGGTTTGGACCGAAGCTAATCTAATATGGACCGCAGGTGTCCCCAGAGGTTTTTCTCTTAAGTGATCCTAGATCCTATCAATTGATAATAAATATTAACCTTTACTATAACCATCTCCGTGGAGTTGGCTCTTTTTTTCTTTGGTACCCGGGTATCCCAGAGCCTGCAGGGAAGACTTCCCATGCTAAGAAAGGCTTCCTGGGGGCAAATGTATATTCGAGTTTGGGGAGTCTGGGCTGAGACCTAGGATTCCTTGTCCCCTATGGGTCTTGTGCTGCAGACTAAGTGGGAGGCTCTGGATTTTCATGCCCATTCCTAGAGTCTGGTTGGTCTCTAAGGCAGAGAGGCTTGAAGGACACACTAGCTACTTGGTGGTTCTCTGGAGAGTGTGTTCAGCAGTCACCTGGCATTAGTAAAAACAGAGGAGCTGCCCAGGGTTCTGCTGAGGCTGTTGGCAGGAGTCCCTGGCCCCTTACCACAAAGGTTCTCCCCTGCCTGTGAGTAACCTGACCAAGGCAAGTTGGCCACTAAGATAGCACACAAAAGTTAGCTGGAGCTTTCCTTTCTGAAGGTGCCAGTCTCCTGTTCTGCTGGTTACATTCTGGCTCTGGCAGTCTGAGGGAACTGGACAGGGAATGATTGCAGGCCCGGCAGCCCTGGGTCCATCTTGAACACAAGTACTGCCAGTGGCCTCAGTCCCGACAGGCTTTCTTTGCCGGTCAGGGAAGAAGCCAATGTGAGGTCAAGACTGGGCAAGTTCCTGGGCAGGACCTTCTTCGCTGACCTGCCTTATTCCCACAGACCTACATCTCTCCAAGTGCAGCCATCTTCCAGGCAGAGACAGCAGATGGTGAGGCGGCAGCACTCCTGAACAACATGCGTGTGTATGGCAGCTGTGCGCTGGCGCTCATGGCAGTTGTGGTCTTTGTCGGTGTCAAATACGTCAACAAGCTGGCACTGGTCTTCTTAGCCTGTGTTGTCCTTTCCATCCTGGCCATCTACGCTGGTGTCATCAAGACAGCTTTCGCCCCACCTGACATCCCGTGAGTCCCAGGCCATGGAGGGGGGCCTTGATCTAGTGCTGGGTTCATCTTGTGGAGCTCTTCCAGGGGCTGGACCTGGGCCTCCTGGTTCTCTCTCCCTTCAGACCCTTGGTTCTTCTCTAGGGAAGAACATGGAGGTGTCCTTGATAGTCACTCATTCTGGGCTTCAGTGTGGTCTTGAGGAACTTTGGAGTATGGGGTGGTCACAGTGCCAATGCAGCTGGTTCTGTGTACATCTCTGCCAACAGAAGGCTGGTGAAGGTCCATACTCTAGGGTGACCAATGGTCCTATGGACAATGTATTAGTTATTTTTTGGTTGCTGTGATAAAGTACCATGATTAGAAACAACCCATGGAAGAAAGAGTTTATCTTGGTCTATGGTTCTAGAGGGATAAGAGTCATCCTGGCAGGGAGACATGGCAGCAAGATAGGAAGCTGAGAGATCACATCTTCAACCTCAAACATGAAGCAGAGAAGCAAACTGTGAACTCTCACTCTGTGTTCAGACTAAAGCAAGGCCATGTGTCCTGAACCTCCTCAAACAGCACCACCAACTGGGGACCAAGTGTTAAGTGTCTGAGCCTGTGAGAGACATTCTCATTCAAACCACCACAGTCAGATAGCCCAGCTTTTCCAATGTGGCTCACTCATCCTTATTCCATGAGACCTGGCTTCCTCATCTTCATAGACGCCCCTCAAATGGGCTGGCTCTTATTCTCCTGTGGAATTGAGGAAGTTAAACCAAGTGGCCAGGGTCATAGCGAGTGAGTGAGCCTGGACCAAGGGGTGGTCTGGGCATGTTGGGACTGACCATGGCAATATGGGAGCCCAAAGGGATGAAACTCCAGAGATACGGCTTTGCCATCTTTGTGGAGGATACGGCCACCTTCTTCCAGAATGGGTTGCCCCAGGTAGGAGGAGGACAGCCCTGACCAGTTGAGGGCTTGTATGTGAGTTCAGTCCCCAAGCTGTTGGAATCTGGCTTGATGCTGGCTCCTGACATGTGGCCCTGCAGTAACAGGGATCTGGGACATTAGAGCTACTTGGGAGGCGTTGATCCTCCCACTGAGTCGGCTGAGAAGAGTGTTGAAGCCAAACTCTGTCCTCTCCCTGCTCCAGGGTCTGTCTTCTTGGGAACCGCACATTGGCAAAGCGCAACTTTGAGGCCTGTGCCAAAATGCAGGTTGTCAGCAATGGCACAGTGACCACTGCGCTCTGGCGCCTCTTCTGCAATGGCTCCAGCTTGAGTGCCACCTGTGATGAGTACTTTGTACAGAACAACGTCACTGAGATCCAGGGCATCCCTGGTGTGGCCAGTGGTGTCTTCCTGGGTAAGTGCTGGTGGGGAAGGCTATGGCCACTGCCCTGGGTTGTTTGAGGCTACTCTTGGGGCCCTGGTTCTTCTTTCTTAGCTAGGTCATTGGGGTCCTGTCCAGCCAAACCCTAGACTGGAATGACCTTCTTAGCTGCTGCAAATCAGCTGGGTAAAGCCAGGCATTCAGTCTTTGTTTGTTTGAGACAAACACTCACTGTACAGCCCAGCATGGCCTGGAAATTGCTATGTAGCCCTGATTGGCCTAGCACCCTGACGACAGGGATAGATTGGTACCGTCCTCGTCATCACCTTCACATACTGGGATAACAAATGGGGGTGACTTCACCTTAGTAAGAAGGAACCAGTCGTAGGGAGCCTGGACACTTGGTCCTAGTAGTCCACCCTATGTGAGATTGGGGTTCTGTATGCTCCCCAGTAGTGTGGTGTGATGTCAGTAGGCAGCTGAGGGCTGTGTCTGGGTAATGGGAGAGGAGCACATGGTCCCTCACTCACGGGTTCTGCTGGAGTCTCTGAGGTAAGCTCTCAGGAGGCAGCAAGAGCGTGTGGATGGAAGTCACAGTCAGTGCAAGACTGCACTGTGCCAGGCTGGAATGCAGTGGAGAATGAAGGCTGAGGTTTGGGGAGAGCGGCTGCTTGCACTTGGTCCCCACAACCCGAGTGTCCTTGATTGAAATTAGAGCCATGGAAGAGCAGTTGGGAGTGGTGGTGCTGGGCAGTGGAAGGATCCTGCTAGGAGGTCTGCTAGTCCAGCCTGTTCTTACTGCAGATAACCTGTGGAGCACATATTCGGACAAGGGGGCATTTGTGGAAAAGAAGGGTGTGTCCTCAGTGCCTGTGTCTGAGGAGAGCCGGCCTGGCGGGTTGCCATACGTCCTCACAGACATCATGACCTACTTCACCATGCTGGTTGGCATCTACTTCCCCTCCGTAACAGGTGAGGCTCCCAGCCTCCCCGCCTCCCTCCTCTCTGCCTCTGTCTCTGTTTCCCTGTGTATTCCCCCACGACTACCTTTCTTTGGCTCTGTCTTTATGTCTCTCTGTTACTGTCTCTGTGTCAGTCTGTTTTCCGGTCTCTGTGTATATGTCTCTCTGTCTCTGTCTCTCTGTCCTCAGAGAACGTCTTCCCAGCAGGCAGTGGTGGGTGGTATTGGCCTGTCCTTTCTGACCGACAGATGACTCTTTCTGTGGGCAGCATCCTCTGAGTTTCCTGTCACTGTCACTCCTGTCTGTTCTGCAGGGATCATGGCAGGATCCAACCGCTCTGGGGACCTCAAAGACGCCCAGAAGTCCATCCCAACGGGGACCATTCTGGCCATCGTGACCACGTCATTCATTTGTATCCTTAAAGGGGCCCTGGCCAGAGGTGTTGAACTCCAGCCCTGCTGCCCTTGGTCAGGTCCCTTCACTCACATCCCCATTATACCCATCTGTGGTGCCCTTTCCAGATTTAGGTCCTGACCACAGCTTACCCTGCGTGTAGCTGTGCAGCCTGTGTGATGTGTCATATTAAAACATGGCACCTGGATCCCTGTTCTCTTGTGATTGTATTTGACACAGGTCCCTTTAAAAACTCAAGTGAAGACAAAGGGTTATGGTTCAGTGGTAGAGTGCTTGTCTAGCATGCACAAGGCCTGGCTTCAAATGTCCAGTATAGCAAAGGAAAAAGGAATACAATACACCATTGGATTGGTCTGTTACTCTAGTGGTATGTGGTATAAACCCTGACCACAGTTGATTTTGTGAAACTGACATTCCAGGATCCCTGTGTCCTCCCAGCAGGGTGGTTGGGTCACCGACCAAGCAGTTTTTGAGTACCCTGTGGCTGCATTCTCTTAGCTAGACGTATGTGAGGACAGTACCCAGAGGACTATGGGACAGGGTATGGGGATATCTTACCACTAGGTGATCCTGGGTACAGGGTTGGTTCAGGCCCGTGGGATGGGACCCACTGGCCAGCATGCATCTACCTGGAGCTTGCCCTAGGACTGTCCACTCCTTGACTTCAGCTCAGATCTTTCCTGCATAGTGCTGTTTGGGGCCTGCATCGAAGGTGTGGTCTTGCGAGATAAGTATGTTGGTTTTTTTTTTAACTGCAGGAACTGACTGTAATTGATATTGTCTTTCCTGAGAGAGACTTTGCTTTGAGATTAAATTATCCCTGGGCTTCACAGTTGTATATGAGCTAAAAGCTCTTATCCAGTCACACTGCCTTTTGCCTAACTAAAGCATTGATGTGTTACTCCTAAAGACTGGTCAGAGAGAAGTTGAGGCCTGATGAAGCTGGAGATGGAGAGTGGACACAGGTGTGAAAAGGGGAGAGATGGGACCTAGAGACCCCAGCACTGCTGCTGAGTCAGTGGAGTGACTATTGTGGACCCTTCCTTTTTGGGGTACACGTTTGTCAGAATCTCAGGGTTTCGGTGGGGGAGGTCTTATAAACTGTATGGTGAAGAAATATAGTACCACCAGATCTAGATATGACCTCTACAGAAATGGCAGTGACTGCACCACCTTGGTATAAGCCAGGGCTTCCTGTTCCTGAGAGGATTCCAAGAGAACAATTTCACACCACCAAAGCCCCTTCCAAGGGAAGCTGCCAAGCTGGTTGGGTCCTCCTAGACGTTTGGGCCTCTGTTATGGGTTCTTTACCTTCCTTCTTCCTGAGCCCAGAGGTTCACACTAAATAGAGGACAGAGATATTTTTTTTTTTTCTGTCTTCAGATCACTTTTTGGAAGCTCTACTGACCACCTTCCCTGCTCATCTATAGGTTTGGGGAGGCCCTGCAAGGGAACCTGGTCATTGGCATGCTGGCCTGGCCATCCCCCTGGGTCATCGTCATTGGCTCCTTCTTCTCCACCTGTGGTGCTGGCCTGCAGAGCCTGACTGGGGCACCCCGCCTGCTGCAGGCCATCGCCCGTGATGGCATCATTCCCTTCCTGCAGGTAAGCCGTTCACTCGAGCTGCAGCAGAGACTGCGGACTGCCCTGAGAAGCGACCTTGGAAGGTCAAGTTTGGGTGTGTAGGGTCCCCAAGAGTGTCCTACAGGGCTGGACCTATAGAACGAAGATAGAGGACATTTGTCCTGCTTTGGACTCTGTACTGGTTCTCTCTTGCACTAGCTGCTGGACTGAGGGCACAGTCCCAGGGCATAGGCTGCCTCGTGCTATAAAGACTTTTTCCAGCGGGCCATATTTGTCCATGTGACCTATTGAGGCTGTGCCAAGGATGGTCCCACTGACCTTGGCCAGGGACTTGGTGTCCCTGGACCTGGCATCTACAGCTGGGACTGAAGTTCCTGGAGTGAACTTAGAGGTGTAGGATGTAATGAGAGACCTGGGATTATGGCATTGAAGAGTCACATCCCAATGGCTTAAACCAAAAGAAGTTGTTTTCTAAACATTGTGGAGACTGGAGGTCCAGTGAGGCTACTGACCACACAAAAGTGATCTGAAGATAGAAAGAATATAAACAAACAAACATGGAAGTCCAGATGTAGTAAAGCTGGCCCCTGAGCCTATCTGTATCTATTTAGTTTTCTTTTGGGCCTGGCTTCATACAGCATGGTGGCATGTGACTAAAGCTAGGTTTTGCTTGTAAGTGTTGAAGACTTCAGATCACACTACCTCATGGATGTTCCACTCACCCATGGTTAGGTTTTTCTTGCCCCAGCTCACTCATTTCTCTCCATACTCCAGGTGTTTGGCCATGGAAAGGCCAACGGGGAGCCCACATGGGCTCTGCTGCTCACAGCCCTCATCTGTGAGACGGGTATCCTCATTGCCTCACTGGACGCCGTGGCCCCCATCCTGTCCATGTGAGTAGCCTTCAAGAACATCAGGGTGGGGGGTGTGAGGACTTGGCTACTGTTCCTTCCTATTTGAACACAGGGTAAGGAATAAACATACAGGGCAGGTACAGGGCACAGAAGGCCAGGTAGTTGTACTGTGGGCACACAGCTCTTGGGCCAGCCGAGGCCAGTGTGGTTTTACAGATAGCTGCTATGGTATGGGCAATGGCTACTTTTGTGGTATATGGCCAGGGACCATAGGGATGTGACTTGTTCCTCAACTGCTGTGTGGAGACCCATAGAGGAGGCACCATTGTGTGGACAGGGAGGGTCTCCCTAGAAGGTGGTGAGCAGTGTGTGGTGGGGCAACAGCAGAATACTATAGTGCTACTCTGGGTGGGCAGCAGCCTTACTGGACCTTCTGCTCCAGGTTCTTCCTCATGTGCTACATGTTCGTGAATCTGGCCTGTGCTGTACAGACCCTGCTGCGCACACCCAACTGGCGTCCGCGTTTCAAGTTCTACCACTGGTAAGGCCTTCTGTGTGGATGCCCTAAGGGACCCACAAGCCTGAACACATGTAATGTGGCCTGGGCACATGCAATCTGTTCTGGAGGCTCTCTGTTGCTGGGCTTAAAACTGTTTGTGGCAGGAGCCCCAGTGAATTCCATGAGGTCATGGTCCTGTCCTGGCCTCTGAGCTTTAAGGAAGGTCTGACTTGTACTTGCACTCCTGGGTACACATGTAAATCTTGTGTCATCCTGGTCAAGTGGAAATGTAAAGATCCGTGGGCTGTGAGTCTTCTTTAAGGTCCTTTTCCCCACAGTGCTGGGGGTTGGATGGAGCCCATTCTGTGTTCTGCATTGGCTGCGGTGTCTTGTGTATCTCAGGAGGTAAACAGGCACCTGCTGGCCTCAAGTTGCCACTTTGCTGCGCCACAGCCGAGTCCCTGGAAGGCATTTCATATTTCAGGGATGACTGGGTGACAGGGTCAGGGGCTGATGTGCTGTTAAAGGAAGATTTTCATGATGGGGAAAGTGCTGTTTGTGAGGCAGTCTTCCAGGTGCCAGTTGGGGCCTGGTCTGAGCTTCATGTCCACTAGGACCCTCTCCTTCCTTGGAATGAGTCTCTGCCTTGCCCTGATGTTCATCTGCTCCTGGTACTACGCCCTCTTTGCCATGCTCATCGCCGGCTGCATCTACAAGTACATTGAATACCGCGGGTGAGTGGCAGCCCCTCAGATAGCTGTGACTTTACCACACTCCTCATGCTTACACAGAACCAGGGCAGTTACTTGACCTGGGCCCTGCCTGGGGTATGAATCTGGGTGCTGTTTGATGAGGTCTCATGGAGGTTAGAAACCCTGTGAGGTCTGGGTGTACTGTGTCATCTCCCAGCCCCAGCCAGGCTGACTTGCTCAGGTATATGCTGATTTCCTGCCCAGGAGCTATTGTGCAAATAGCTGGGCAAGTTTTTTGTTTTGCTTTGTTTTCTGTTTTTAATTTCAGGTGTGTTCTAATTTATCAATGGATACATCTATGGCTGCATGTAGCAACTGTGACTGTTCAGCCTGTTTAAGGAATTTTGTACTCTGTCAGCAACAGCACTGATATGGGAAGCCCACTGTAAAATAACATGTACACTCATGCACATACCCCAGACAAGGGTGGCGTGTTTCAGGAGCTACATTACATTTCAGAGTTCCATCCCCACAAAGTTACCTTTGTCCTTCCCTGACTGTCCTGTCCCTGGAGACCAGTTTAGTTCAGGTTTCCAGGTCATGGTCTTACCCCCATTCTTCCCTCTGTCCCTGGCGGTCAGTCCCACAAAGCAGGACGTCCTTTCCATTCCACACAGTGGTCCCTGCTTGTCTTGGGAGTCCCTTCATGTCTCAGGGTTACAGAGACTGTGAACGCCTCAGCTAGGCGAACATTCTTAGAGTGCTGCTGGGACAAGGTGGCCTTCCTCTGTCCCCACAGGGCTGAGAAGGAGTGGGGTGACGGCATCAGGGGCCTGTCACTCAACGCTGCCCGCTACGCCCTACTGCGTGTGGAACATGGCCCCCCACATACCAAGAACTGGAGGTGAGTACGTCCTACAGCCACAGCACCAAGACGGCAGGGTAGAGCAGAGACTACCCTGCTCACCGGTTAGTGCCGTCTCCTGCTCACCGGTTAGTTAGTGCTGTCTGTCCCCTGCTCACTGGTTAGTTAGTGCTGTCTGTCCCCTGCTCACCGGTTAGTGCTGTCTGTCTCCTGCTCACCGGTTAGTGCTGTCTGTCCCCTGCTCACCAGTTAGTTAGTGCTGTCTGTCTCCTGCTCGCCGGTTAGTGCTGTCTGTCCCCTGCTCACCAGTTAGTGCCGTCTCCTGCTCACCAGTTAGTGCTGTGTCCTGCTCACTGGTTAGTTAGTGCTGTCTGTCCCCTGCTCACTGGTTAGTGCTGTCTCAGGAGCTTTTGCTTTTGGCCCCCTGGGGAGGGATCTGACAGGGCATCACTGCCTAAGAATGGGAGAATAGCCTGAGATGGGACCTGGACATGCAACAAGCCACCAGCAGTGTGGATCGGAGGTATACTGCTCTAAGAGAATTTCCTCTGCCCTAGGGCCCAACAGAGCTGGGACACCTGAAGCTTCAGATGCAGGGCCTGCACCTGTCCCTCCTGCTTACCCTGTCATCTCACCTGTCTCTCCCACCCCACCTGTTCTTCCTGTGCTGTCTGTCTGCTTCCCTTTCCCATCTCTGTCCCATCTGGCTTTGGAGCATTGGAGCCCTGGCTGTATGTCGCCATTGTAACACCCCTGCCCATCCTACCACAGGCCCCAGGTATTGGTGATGCTGAACCTGGATTCTGAGCAGTGTGTGAAGCACCCCCGTCTGCTGTCCTTCACCTCGCAGCTGAAGGCTGGCAAGGGCCTGACCATCGTGGGTTCCGTACTGGAGGGCACCTACTTAGACAAGCATGTGGAGGCCCAGAGGGCTGAAGAGGTAGGCAGGTGGAGTGGCGAGTGACTGAGGTCAGGGTTCCACCCCCCTAGGAAGTGTGCCCTGCATCTTGAGGTTTAGGAGCACAACTTGTACATGTTTCTCTCAAGGTGGCAGTGAGTCTGGAATGGTCAGAAGTAAGACTTGAAGTGAGGTGTGTGTTCTCCTGAGACAGAGAGGAGCAGTGGCAGTGGCACTCAGCAGGCTGTAGGACTCAGGCACTGAGGGCCCTGTGCCTAGGCTTGGCACTCTGTTCCTGGTGCCCGGCATAGCTTCCCATGCACCCAGCTCCTTCTAGTGTGTAGAGATGGTGGGTAAAGAGGCTGTGTGCTGCCAGATGTGCTGATGCTGTGAGTGAGGAGTGAGTAACCTGCTCCTACAGCACACTGGTGGCATCTCTGATGCCTGCTGCCCACAGTTTGTCGGCCACGTAACTCCCGGGTTCCTACGCTCACTTTTTTAGCTCTCTACTTTCAGACTTGTGACAGGAAATCTTGCGCCTAATCTTCAGTCCCCTCATGTCTACCTCCAGCCTCTGCTGTCCCCGCAAGGCCAGGGTCTTGTCACCCCCACCCTCCCTTTGCTGTGACACCCTCTTCTGTCATCTGTCTAGAACCCTTTCTGATTGTCCACCTCCAGTGTGTCCAGTTTCCCAAACTGTCAGAAACAATTTCTACTCCCCTCTCCATTTGTGGACCTTACCCAGGGCTCTGTCATGGCTGCCATGTCTAGATGTCACCCTCTTCTCTGGAGGGGGTGATCAGCCAGCTTTTTCTCTTATGGCCATCCATGTCTGGTCTGGCGTGTGCATCTGTGCTTCCTGCTGTCTGTGTGTCTGGAAGCTGCAGCCTAATTTCTGAGTCCAGACCGCGCCAAGTGGTAAGACTGCTTAGAGGAGTGATTGTGGGCATGGGTGGGAATGGCTGTTGATGAACCTGGTCTGGAGTGACAATCCTGTGGCCTTGGCAATGATGGCACCGCTTGCTGGGGCAGCCTCTCAGGCCACTCTGAGATTCAGCAAGTTCAAGGAGGACAGGAAAACCATGGATCCTTCTCTTGGCCCTCCACCGAGACCAGCAGTTGTCCATCAGCATGTGGCTCCTTGATCTAAACATCGGCTGCTGTTGACTGTAAACCCATGGATTGAAGCACCCTAGCTATTGTCCTTAAGGACGGACGGTGTTTTGTCTGCTGGTGTCTGACCTGCAGCTGGTCTGAGAGGCATTCTCTTCCGGGGGAAGGAAGTTCTGTCTTGGAGGTTCTCTTGCTTTTATCCTGTGATAATTCTTGGGCACAGAGACTCCATGTCTGCTTTAAGCACTGCCATGCACATGTCCTTTCCAGGTGGCTCCTCCCACACTTTGGAGGAGATCCCTGGAGCTAAGACCACCCCTTGGGCAGCTTATAAGGGTGTGTGTGCATGGACTCCTGATACCTGGGCTCACTGGCAATGGCTGCTGAGGATCCTCTGACCCCACTTTCAGTCTCCATTCTGATAAGACATGAGAAGCACCTCTAGTTTTCTCACTGATGTCTAACAGTCTGATTCTTTTATTTCTGTAGTGCTGGGGTGAGGGTAGGGAACCCAGGCCCTCATACGTGCTAGACAAGTGCTCAGCCACTGAGCCACACCTAAACCCTGGTTGGATGATTTTAGTCTCTAAGTACTTTTAGGCAGGTTATGAAGAGAGGCTTTAGCTTTGGAATTAGTCGTTTCTATTGATCAGCAAAAGAAAGAAGGAGCTGCCCAAGGGTCCGTCTGTCCGTCATGCCAGTGTCTGGGACTTGTCTCACTTTTCTGATGGAGCTCTGTCCTCCAGACTGTTGATGGTAGTATAAAAATAAGGACAGTTTAGGAAAGCCTTTTTAAATGATCAAGGCTTGTGTAAGAATCTTGTTACTTCATGTTTCCTTAACTTATGGGATTAATATTACTTTCCCTTCCACTGCACCAATTGCATGAGAAGGGTTGAGGGTTTGAGTCACCCCATCCTTCCCTAACTGAGGTCCCATCTTCCTCTCCTGTGAGGTTTCTCTGCCCACAGTCACCTTGGCAGATGTGCTGACTTGTCTGTTTACAATGCTGACCTGGGCCTGGTGCCTGCCTGGTCAGGGCAAGAGTTTCTCCAGCAGTAAGGCAAGAAGACTCAGCTCCAGCTCCTTGAGTATGTAGCATAGAGAAAGCAATGTTGCAGCCAGTGTCAGGGATCACAAAGCCGGGGCAGTGGTGTTTTGGTGCCCTGTACAGTAGGTATGTCCTGCTCAGTACTCTACAGCCTTCTCTGCTGTGACCTTCAGCCAGCTTCAGCCTGAAGGACAACAGAGATCCCTGCCACATACCATCGTGCTGAGTCAGCCTCTCTAGTACTTCTCCTATAAAAGCCCCATCGTGGGCACTGTCTTTTCCTTCCTGCCTGGGAGCAGCTGTGTCCCTGTGACCACACCTCCTGCCTGGGCTGCAGGCTCCCACTTACTGGCATGTTCCCCTTTTAGGACAGCATGTTTAGATTGTTCCTGAATTACGCAGAATTCTATAAGTGGAACATGTCTGTGTGAGCCTGGTCTACCCTGGGTGGTTGATGGGTGGTGGGGGTGAACAGGAAGTAAGGGAGGAGGGAAAAGAGCATGCTGGGGGCCCATGTGTATTATCAGTACAGCCTTAGTTGTGGAGCTGTAGTGCAGGGCAAGGTCACTGGTGGGGCTGACATAGGCAGCTGAGATCAGGCAAAGGAAGGAGAAAAGTGTCCTGTGACCAGTGGAGCAAACCCAGACTGGGTGAAGTCTAAAACTGAGGTGTGGGCAGGGTGGGCTCAAATATATTTCCTGCCTCTTCTAGCTCTGGGACTCCAGGCACCTTTCAGCCTCAGCCTCCATCTCCACACGGCTGCCTTCCTTCTGTCTCAGGTCTCTCTGCCTATCTTTTTAGGGATACTTCTTACTGGATTCAGGATCCCATGGAACAGTCAGGGTTACTCTGCAAGGACACTTTTTCCAAATAAGGTCACATTCCCATCTTGGCTATAGCATGGTCATAATGAGCCTCTTTGGAAGCACCATTCGACCCCTCACAGTCCCAGTTCCCCAAGCACATCTACCTTCCATGCAAACCACATTCATCTTATCACAGGGTCTCCAATGTCTTGACTCTCACAGCATCAATATTAAGTCTGAATTTCATCAGGGACTACATGAAGAGGGACTCCTCTCTATGCTTATATAAAGTGTGAAAAATGTGTGCCTACCAGTGATGTGGCCTTCCTAGTGTAACGGACAGTGCGTAGGCATGAGGGTCACCATCCATATAAGTGTGAAGTCTAGTAAGGCTGTTCCTCTAGGTACTGTCTGACACTCTGCACCCAAGGAGACCTAGTAGCTTGGCCACTGTAGAAGAACAACAGCATCCCTAGGGCTGTTGATTAGCGAACGGTGTGCCCTGAGTCACAGTGTCCAACTCCATTGACCTCAAGCTGCTCTGGGGAGGGAGGAGCTGTTCCGGTGGATGCCTGACATAGTGACGGAATGACAGAGTAGACAAAAGTGGAGAATGACGCTGTAGCTTGTCTGATAATTCTTGCTGGAGCTCTCAGTTTGCTCAAAGTCTGTTAAAGCCGACCCATTACCATGAAGCATTTAAGCATTTGATGATCGTTGTCTGATATGACCCCCACTCAGAGATCACTCTAAGGCACTATCTGGTGTACCCTGGTGGTGACCCTCACTGACACACACAACTGTGCCCATGTGCCAGGTTTACTCTCACACATATGCACAAACACACGTGGTCAGCAACTCCACCAAGTCTCTATCCCTAAATGCCAGGCTGTGGCGTCACTGCAACAGGGACTGACATGATGCCCCTGATGTGTGTCTTGATATCACGTTCTGACAACCCCCCTCCCCAACTTCCACAGAACATCCGGTCTCTGATGAGTGCGGAGAAGACCAAAGGCTTCTGCCAACTGGTGGTGTCCTCCAACCTGCGAGATGGTGCATCCCACCTGATCCAATCAGCTGGTCTTGGCGGCATGAAACACAACACTGTCCTCATGGCCTGGCCAGAGGCGTGGAAGCAGGCAGATAACCCTTTCTCCTGGAAGAACTTTGTGGGTGGGTGTGGCAACCCCCCCCCCCAAGGTTCCATGATAGCCCCAGGCATGTTACTGTCATACCCAAGTCTGGCCAGAGAGTATATACTTGGGGCCTTTGAATGTGCTTGCCAAGTTGTTAGTCACTGGGAAAGCAAATGGCTACTTTACAGTCTCTAATACTTTCTCCCCTAATGCCCAAGCCCAATCTCCCTCTGGGGGTTTTCCTAGAGTGTGACACACAACCTTCTGGAGATGGTGGAGTAGCTGCTGGTGACATGAAAGTCATTCCTTGGTGCCCTCCTGGGTAGATGACTTCATGGGACCCTGCCTCCTTAGCCTGTGACAGTCTGTCTGGAGGTCTCACCCGTGTGTGCTTCTCTCTACAGACACTGTCCGCGACACTACAGCAGCACATCAGGCATTGCTGGTGGCCAAAAACATCGACTTGTTCCCGCAGAACCAAGAGCGCTTCAGTGACGGGAACATTGATGTGTGGTGGATTGTGCATGATGGGGGCATGCTCATGCTGCTGCCCTTCCTGCTGCGCCAGCACAAGGTGTCTGCCGCAGGGACACAGGGCAGCGGCTAGGCTACAGGCACACCACTACGTGAAGGGTATGGCCTCGCTTGAGTTCCTGCAGAAATGTCCCCTCCCTTCCCCAGGTGTGGCGAAAGTGCCGGATGCGCATCTTCACTGTAGCCCAGGTGGATGATAACAGCATCCAGATGAAGAAGGACCTGCAGATGTTCCTGTACCACCTCAGGATCAGTGCTGAGGTGGAGGTGGTGGAGATGGTGCGTATGCTCCTGCATGCTCCTCTGGGTTACTGTGTAGTCTCACTGTGTCCATCCTCTGTGTCTGCGCATGTCTCAGTTGACAGCAGCCCTGGTGAACAAGGCCTGTGGGATATAGTCCCTAGGGGTGAGGCCTGCCCACAGGTCTGGAGTCCTTGGCTCTGTTTTTGTCTGTGGTTTCATAGTTCCACAGCTAGAAATGACTTGTCCATGAGTGTGGGCTAACAGGGAGAATAAAGATACTGGTTTACAGTAGAAGCAGTAGACTAAGGAGTGAAGTTCATTCTGAGAGATGCCTACTCCAGCTGTGCCTGAGGACCCAAGATTGTCCCCATGGACTAAGCAGCCCCACGTGGATGAACTGTGTATCCTTCACTTCCTACTGCCTTCTGCTTTCTCCGAATGCCATGTTCTCGCTTGTGTGGTGTGTATGGCTTACTCCTTGATCATTTGATCATTGATGACACCCATGTTGACCCTGGAGTCTGTGCATGGCTTTGCAGCTCGATCCTTAAAGTAGAACTGGGAGGGTGTCACATTTGGTAGAAATAGTCCCAGAGAGGCCTCTTTCTCTTCTACAGCCACACTGAGGGGTCACGTTTGGTGAAGGATGTTCCAGAAGGGCCCATTCCCTTTCCATGTCCATGGAGAGTGCCACATTAGACCCACTACCCTCCCATGGTCACATAGAGAAGTCCCAGCTCTAGGGCTGCAGAGCTTCAAACTGCTTGTCTCTGGCTGGGTCTCTTTAATCATGGATGAGGCCTGGTATCTCCCTGCATTATTGACGACCGCTTGCATTTTCTTGTCAGCTCCCAGGGAACCTTGTGGTACAGGGCTGTATTTTCTTCCCTCTATAAGAGCTCTGTGTAAGTCAGAGAGCAGGTTGGGTATCATTGGGTTTGTGCTCTGAGTGTGCTGTTCAGAAACGCATATCCACATTTGGACATTTCACAACCATTTGGAGTTGCATACTTGCTCTCTGTGGCTTCTGCTTGCAGCCTCCTCTGTAGATGGCATTCTAGGTCTGGCTGCACCTAGAAGTCATAGAAATAGCATTATTAGCAGTCAGAAACCATCTTTGACCTAGTAACAAAGGCAGCCCAGAGCTGGGCATGGAGACCAGCAGCCAGGCACTGGCCTGGACCTCTGTGTATGATGTACATGTATGAGACTGTCCAGCCCCTCAGTTTCAGCCCTGCCCCAGGAGGTTGGTTCCTGCATTCCTGAGTTTCCACTTGAATACAGAGGTCTATGTCCCTACCCTTGGGAACACTGTCAGCTGACAAGGGTTTGGGGTGTTTAACAGGCAGGGCTATTCTGAGTGCCAGTAGTCAAGATCCTCAAGTCACTAGTTGCTGTCCCTTGGTTTGGTATGTTTTTCCTGTGGATTTAGTTATTCTGTGAGGGGTGAGCTTGTCTGAGACTTGAAATGACACCAGTTATTTGGGAGCATGTGTCCCTTGAGACCACAGCTCCTGCAGACAAGCCAAGAATACTTTGTCCAGCACCCCAAACAGCTGTGTGCCTGCAGCATCTCACACTGTGTGGTAATGTTGCAGAGTCCCCAACAGGAATGTAGGTAGGCTGTAACTTGTCCACTTGTTATTGCAGGCTGCACCACACACTTCCATCTGTAGTCACACATTCTGTAACTTCCCAGGCTGCTCTGGCATAGAGCTCTGACACTCGAGGGACAGAAATCTCGGCCTAGGATGCATGGGCACTGCTTGCTTAGGTCCACTTGACAAAGGGGGTTAGGTAGGTGGTTGGCAGTGACACCATGTTTTGTATACATTGTTTACTTTTGTGGCTTGATACTTCTTAGGTTGAAAATGACATTTCTGCATTCACCTATGAGAAGACGCTAATGATGGAGCAGAGGTCACAGATGCTGAAACAGATGCAGTTGTCAAAGAATGAGCGAGAGAGAGAGGTATGTGCACTGGAGAGAAGAAGGTAGGTAAGGTCAGCGCCATCCGGCCCCAGATGTGGGATCGGTGCTGATGGGGCAGAGGGCAACCCAGCAACGCATGGCTCTGGATTGACAGCGTTCCTGTGGCGTTTGGCACTGACTGTTCAAGAAGAGCAAGTATGGCTATCTGTACCCGTTGGTACAGTGTGACTTGAGGGCTGGCATCTTTGTGGTCACATCATTCCTAGGAAAGGTACAGGTGGTGGATAACAGGGCATCCACCTCTTTTGAGGTTGTGCCCTCAGGGGTTTTGCTGTACAAACTCCAGAATCTTAGATGTGGTTTTGCAGTGGCAGATTGGGTGGAGGGAATGATTCTCTGTGGGTTCAGTGATAGCGTGTGGTCACAGGGGCACAAGAACCCTCTGCCTCCCACCACGGTTAGCAGATGGGTCATGTGACTAACAGCTAGAATCAGAGCAGTGATCACCCCAGGTTCTTAGTCGAGTTGGTGGAGCAGGAGACAGAACTAGGACCCATACAGAATGACTTCCATGTCTGTGGACAGAGATTATAGCATGGTCGCCTGCTGGCTGGCTCCAACACTGTCTGGGAAGACTCAGTGACTTTGTTTCTGTCACCATCCCTGTGGGCTGTAGGGTATCCCAATGGCAACTCGTCTGTTCTGGCTTCAGCCAGGACAAAGAATACTGGATTAAGTGGTATCCTTACCCTAGAGAATTACTTAACTCAGATAAAGGAGGGTTTGGGGTAGGAGGGTGGCATTCAGGAGTCTGACTTCAGCAGGGATGGGCCTCCATGTGGGACAGGGAGCAGCAGGATGGGTGGGGACCTTCAGTTGCACTGCTGGTGTGGTGGGTAACCATCAGGCTCTTCTTCCCTGTGGAAGCTGTGAAGAAGTTAAGGCCATGTTGTGGGTGAGGGCACTGAAGGACCAGGAAGGTCAGACATAGCTGAGTTGATCCATGCTGCCATCTGAGGAAGTCACAGCTGAGCCTTACTTTGAGGGTCTCCATCCTGGAGGCCCCGAATGGCTCAGCATGAGTAGCATTCTCTGGTGGATCTTGACCCGCCCTGGCTGGAGTTCTGGAGATGAGCAGGCAGCAAGTCCTTACCCACACTGGCTAAGGCTGTGAGAGTCAGGCAGGTGGCAGTTCCTCACCAGCCAGACTCACTTGTCTGGACCCCTTATGCCCTTATGTGCCCTCCTCAGCCAGTGGCTCACTCACATTTTCAAGTTTGAAAGAGTCAAGTGGCCACCTCTTGCTGCCCTCGAGACACTGATTTGTCCTGTGGGGACGTTCATGAGTCTTGGTTACGAGGGGCTTCCATGTGGGGGTCTCTGTATCTCCAGCTGCGTGTTGCCCCACTTAGCCTCCATGTGGGTGAATGTGCTTACTGGAGCCAGGCCTCCTAGAGTCTTTTGTCCCCACTGGAGTCCTAGAAGTTCCCTCTCTGTTTGAGCTTTTGCTGTGACTCTATGAGGCGGATACCATGTTCCCTTTTGTCCCTGGCTGTTGACAGCCCAGACTGAGAGAATTGGTGATGACTCTCATAGCCCAGACAAGAGGAAGAACTGTTCAGACCTTTGCCCCTTGGCCTAGGGTTGCAGGTTGGTCTCAAAGAAATCTTTAATTATTCACCCCATTCCCTTGGTACCTAAGGCACTGGATGGGGCTGTATAAGTAGGCACGCCCCTTGTTCATCCTCCCAGGACTACCAGGCACCACCCATTTATGACCCTCCAAAGCCTCTGTGAGTCTGGCAGGCTCTGCTTCCCTGACAGCCAGAAGGGTTGAGGCAAGCCCTCTCTGAGATAGAAACTGCCATAGAGGTACACCATGGTGTGTGCTGGTAAGGGTTGATGATTGAGAGGTCAAGGGTTACACCAAGTAAGGTGTCTATGGCACCAGTGTAGCTCAGCAGAGTCCTGGATCCTTTTTTTCTGCTTTTAAGGCAGGAAAGTGAGGTAGGAAGAGGTGGTGGAGGGAACCAAAAGTCCATCTGGTAGTACAAGAGATAGGGAGACCCTTGTGGGGTGAGGACAGTGCCAGGGCCCTCTGTGGAGCTGCTGTCCAGTGGTTGAGGGGGTCCTAGCCAGTTGCACATGAATCCTCTTGGTTCATTCTAAACCTGCTTGCCTCCCTGGTCAGGTTCTCTCTAGGGTGGCTTTCAAGAGCCACTGTCTGTTCCGAACTTCTGCTGTTCCCTCACCAGGCCCAGCTGATTCACGACAGGAACACAGCATCCCATACCACAGCAGCTGCTAGAACCCAAGCCCCTCCAACACCTGACAAAGTGCAGATGACGTGGACAAAAGAGAAACTCATTGCAGAGAAACACAGAAACAAGGACACCAGTGCATCAGGCTTCAAAGACCTCTTCAGCCTAAAGCCGTGAGTGTCTGTGTGGGCTGGGCCAGTGCACAGTGAGGACAGACTCCTATTCCTGCCCTCTAAAGAAATTTGGAAGACAGATCGCTAGCCCACAGGCCTGCGAGAACTGGGACCAGCCCAAGGCTATGCTGTCAGTGCCAGAGAGCCAGGTCATGAGGGTTGGGGTGTGAGCCTTACTCTCCTGCTGCTAATGACTGCACAGCTGGGAGAGAGCAGCTTATTCCCTTGGAAAGGTGGAGCTCCAGAGCCCGGATGTCTAGGCTGCTGCCGTGGACCTCTGGGGCCCCTATCATTTTGCCTGACTTGAGAACCTCAAGACTGAGGTCCTTGTGGCTGTCACAGAGTTATGGGGATGCCATCATGACAGGTTTAGTTAAGTCCCATTGACATACCCTGAAAGAGCCCCCTTTGACTGGGTCTTCATGGTGGGATGATATTAAAGCTCCAAGTTCCTAGGGAGGGAAAGAGGGCTTTGGGTCCTGTGGAATGAGAATCCATTGAAGGACCAAGGCCAGCCATTTTACCAGCTTAGCATGACCACCAGTACTTGAATTGGCTCGATTGTGTGGAGTCCTCTGCTGGAGTAACCTGCTCTTTGTGTTCTCTTCCATGTAGAGAGTGGGGAAACCTGTAAGTGCACCTTTGTTTTTAGCCTCTTAGACCGAGCTGCCTTGCATGCCTGCGTGTGTACAGCCCTGTGTGTATGTAGAGCATCCTGTTGACCTCACTGCCTCCCCTCAGAGTGGCTCAGGACACATACCCAGATGCCATTCCCTAAGTGACACCAAAGATAGTGTCAGAGGGCTGGTTCTGAGCTGCTCTGAAAGGGGGCAGGTGTGTGCTTCCTGCAGCAATGTGCAAGTTCACCCACATCCCTCTGAATCTACTCAGTCAACATAAACTTGCTTTCAGCTCACCATCCATCCAGGAGGCGTCCATTCTTTCCTCTCCACTGAGAAGGGGATGTGGATCAATTCTGTGTGATCAGACTACCTATGTGTGAACTCTTGGACTGGACATCAGGGCCAGGAGTCAGAGGCAGGGATCCAAAGTCTGAGGGTCCAGGTGCCAAACCCATGGCTGGGAACATTCTAGGAAGACAGGCTGAGGTTGCCTGGAGATATTGCTCTGGTCCTTTCTTCTGTGTTGTCCTTGTCCTGCCTCCCTCCGGTCATTCTGTGCTGTTGTCCCTGACAAGCAGGTAGTGCACAAGGTACTGGTAAGGAGCTCTTGGTTATATATTGTACCTGAATTACTCAGATACTTGAGGGAACCTTAAGAAGCTTGGCCAACTAGGGAAGCTGAGCTACCCAGGCTTCCTGCTCCCCGCAAATCTAAAAGCCTCCTATCCCCATAGTTTATTAAAACACATAATTACGTAGGCACAGCAACAGGGTTTGACCCCTATATGTATATATAGATGCCTGGACACATATATGGGGAATCTTGGTAGGGTACTTACTTACCTTTCAAGACCCTGGCTTGCCTTACTTAGCCAAGGTCAGGAAGAAGCTCTAGTGATCAGGCCCATTTCCTGGTTAGTCTAGCAAGAGATGTGTTTCCTTTCACAATTTCCCTGGAGCATATGTGACTGTGGATGTGTGTTGGTTAGAGTGCATGTGTGTACCAGTTAGAAAATGTGTACACTGACTAGAACATGTGTGCACCAGTAAAGCTCATGCATGTGCTGTCAGTTAGATGAGCATTGTGCTGGATTGAGTACATTTGTGTTTGTTTACTTGCCAATGTACCCACCTGCATGCGTGTTGGTGTGCACCTATTAGCATTTGTAGACATTTGAGTGCATGTATTTTCTATTTTGGATGGTCTTGGGCAGCTCTGCTGATAGCCAGCCAAGGACATGTGACTTTACCTCCTGCTGTCAAGACTGCTTTGTAGACTTACAGTCTCAGGTCTGGACATTGTCTAGAAAGTTCATTTGTACAAGACATTTTACTGATTAACTCTGCTGTGTTACTGGGAGCAGAGGTGGGATTTGGTTAGCTTTCAGAACTTAAGGACCTTTCCTG
>CABHPQ010145364.1:0-67254 GCA_902168405.1 Peromyscus aztecus
AGCAAAAAACTGTTTCATTTTAACAGAGACATATGATGGAGCATTGTCAGTTTTGATTTGTGCAGGTATACTCATGATGGCCATAACTTCTAACAAATGAGTGATTACAGAATCAGCTTTTTCAGAACTCAAAGCAGTTGCCCATTGAAATCCTGATTAAGTATCGATTGTATGGTGTACATATTTCAATTTTCCAAATTCTGCAAAGTGAAACACGTCCATCTGCCAGGTTTCATTCCTCTGAGTACCCTTTGGGTTACATCCTGCTGGTAATGGCGTTTGATTGTAGAAGGAACAAGTAGGACATTTCTTTACTATTTCTTTGGCTTTTTGCCAGGTTATGGAAAAATCCTTTTTTAAACCTTTACTATTGACATGATGTTTTTTTATGAAATTCTGAGGCTTCCAGCACATTTCCTATCAATAATTTATCAATCTCATCGTTGCCTTGTGCTAGAGGGCCTGCCAGACCAGTATGAGATCGAATGTGAGTTATATATAAAGGATGACTTCTTTTCCTGATGGTATCTTGTAATTGAATAAATAGTGAAGTTAATTCTGAAGCATCAGGGATAAATTCTGCAGTCTCAATATGTAATACCACTCTTTCAGCATACTGAGAGTCAGTTACTATGTTGAGAGGTTCTGAAAAATCCATTAATACCAACAGAATAGCATACAATTCTGATTTTTGAACTGAATTATAAGGACTTTGAACCACTTTACTTAAATTTTCTGATTTGTAACCTGCCTTTCCTTGTTTGTTGGCATCTGTATAAAATGTACGAACTCCAGATATGGGTTTTTCACATACAATTCGAGGCAAGATCCAATCAGCTCTCTTTATAAGATCAATTCTATCACTTTTGGGATATTTGCTGTTAATTTCTCCCAAAAAATTACTGCAAGCTCTTTGCCAAGGTTCACTCTCTGTCCATAATTTTTCAATGTCCTCCTTAGTTAAAGGTACGACAATTTCTGCTGGGTCAATTCCTGCTAATTGACGAAGTCTCAATTTTCCTTTCCAAATCAAGTCAGAGATCTTTTCCACATAAGTTTTTAATTTTTTATTTGGTTTATTTGGTAAAAATATCCATTCCAATATAATATCTTCCCTCTGCATTAATATTCCTGTAGGAGAATGCCTAGAAGGTAAAATAACCAAAATGCAATCCAGCTTTGGATCAATACAATCTACGTGTCCTTCATGTACTTTCTTTTCTACCAAAGCCAATTCTTTCTCAGCTTCAGGTGATAATTCTCTTGGACTATTTAAGTCCTTGTCACCTTCTAAGGTTTTGAACAAATTATTCAGTTCATCATTTTTTACTCCAACAATAGTTCTTAGATGAGAAATGTCTCCAAATAATCTTTGAAAGTCATTAAGAGTCTGTAGTCTATCTCTCCTAATTTGCACCTTTTGGGGTCTAATTTTTTGTAGCTCTATTTTATATCCTAAATAATTAATAGAATCTCCTCTTTGTATCTTTTCAGGAGCAATTTGTAATCCCCAGCAGGGCAAAATTTTCTTTACTTCTTCAAACATTCTTTCTAAAGTATCTGCATTTGAGTCAGCTAGTAAAATATCATCCATATAATGATAAATTATAGATTTAGGAAATTTTTTACGTATCACTTCTAATGGCTGTTGTACAAAATATTGGCACAGAGTTGGGCTATTCAACATTCCCTGTGGGAGGACCCTCCATTGAAATCTTTTAACCAGTTGAGAATTATTATAAGTAGGCACTGTGAAAGCAAATCTTTCTCTGTCTTTTTCTTGTAAGGATATTGAAAAGAAACAGTCTTTTAAATCAATAACTATGAGAGGCCATCCTTTTGGTAACAGAGTAGGCAAAGGAATTCCAGATTGTAGAGAGCCCATTGGCTGAATTACTTTGTTAATTGCTCTAAGGTCTGTTACCATTCTCCATTTAGCAGATTTCTTTTTAACAACAAATACAGGAGAATTCCAAGGGCTAGTTGATTCTTCAATATGCTGAGCATTTAACTGCTCTTCTACCAGTTCTTCTAATGCCTGGAGTTTCTCTGTTGTTAAAGGCCATTGCTGAACCCATATAGGCTTGTCTGTTAACCATTTTAAAGGTAGAGCTGTTGGTGTCTTTGGGAGATCATCAGTTGTTGTGCCCTGTTCTTGTATAATATGGATGGCTGGTGACCACTCAGAATAATACCTTCTAATATTTCTCTCAGAAACATGTGCTAGTTTATTATTTGTTTCTGAGACTGGAGGGATATTAATCTGAGTATTCCATTGTTGCAACAGGTCTCGATCCCACAGTTTCATAGCTATGTTAGCCACATATGGCTTTAATTTGCCTCTCTGTCCTTCTGGACCTATACATTGGAGCCATCTTGCACTCTGTTTTACTTGAGATAATATCCCAATTCCTAACAGTTGAACATTTACCTCCTGAAGAGGCCAAGTTGGATGCCAAAATTCTGGTGCAATTATGGTAACGTCCGCACCTGTGTCTACCAGACCAGACAACAAAACACCATTAATTTTTATCGTTAATTTTGGTCTTTGTTCATTAAGAGAAGTTTGCCAAAAAATTTTCTTTATGCTTTTTCCTGAATTTTCTATTCTCTCTGTTTCATCATCCTGACAAGCATGATTTATTCCAATAGGCATTTGGTTATTTAATCGCTCTGAGCAGGGATTTCATTCAGTAGAGAGATGTTCAGTTGTTATGAGTTTGTAAGTTTTCTGTTGTTTTCGTTGTTGATATCCAGCTTAATCCATGGTGGTCTGATGAGATGCAGAGAGTTATTTCAGTTTTCTTGTATCTATTGAGACTTGCTTTGTGTCTGAGTAGGTGGGGGAAAGGACCTGTAACACACATTATTTTTGTTACTGGTGGCAAGTATCTGGAGAAACAAAGTAAGTGCAGCAGGTATAACATGATCTCTGGTTTTTGGGTACTTTGTGCTTGCCTATTTTACTGGATTATCAAAAATTTAATTTTGTTTTGGAATTCCACTCAAGCATAGATTGGTGAACAAATGAGATTTGGGGATTACCTACAGGAGTCTGTGTGACTCACAGGCAGCTACAGCACTGAAAATCTGGCCTCAGCATAAGTAAGGACTCACTAGTGCTGCATCCCTGGAGCTCTGTGCACAGTCAACAGGACCCTCCTCTCCACAGAAGAGACTTGCTGCTGTGCAACCTTGGGGAGAGAAGTTTTTGAACCTGTTACTTCCCTTAACTTTTTGAGCCTTTTAATTCTGTGAGTCTTAAGAGCCTCCACAAGGGAATGTTTTAATTTAAAGAAAATAATATATTTTTATATTAAGTATATAACGTCAGATTGATTATTTCTGGGTGATAAGGTTTTCTGTTAAACTGTGTGTGCTTCTCGTGTTTGTTGTCTGTTACCTGAGCGTTTGCATTCCTTCCCTAAGTGCTTCTTCACAGCCATTTCCACTTATCTCTCCTCTCACTTCTCCTCGTTGCTTTAACAAATACTTGTTGAACTTCATGTTTGTGCTAGACATTCATGTCAACATCTTAAAAGTGGAGTCCCTATAGGAGACTCCAGTTTTCATAAACAACCAGGAATCATCAGATAACTGTCCCCACACTCAGACAATCAGCTAATTCTTTAGTATAAGTTGTCTTTCTTTGATTGGCTTGGATAGGTGATAATACTCTAAAACATATACAATGCAGGTGTCTACTAGGCCAAAGATGAAGTCTTTCTTAGAGAAAAATTCCTAGCAGTCTGTGGTGGTTTGAATATGAATGGCCCACATGGGTTCATATAGGTGTCTTTTTGTTGGAGAAAGAAACACAGTCTAATGTGAAATCATTGATAGATCCTGGCTCATGGATAACTTGGCTTGTCTTTGCTCTCCCTTCTTATTTTATAAAATGAATAAAGTACTGTACAGGGAAGTTTATGAGTGATATTTCAGAATAGCATACATAATTACCTAGTGACATTTTTGGTCGGATATTTACATTAACTGAAAGCAAACAAGTGAACTACAATTATGTGCCTAGACCATGATAGAAGATAGACAAATACATATGTGATAAACAGGCATATGACAACACAGACATAGTTACACAGAGACACAGTGACACAGAAACACATGTACACACAGGCACACAGTCACACAGAGCATAGCTGAAGCCATTACTTGTTTCTCTGTTCAGATTTCCTTCTTTTCCTCTTTCACACTTGTTCTATGAGAATTAAGTTAATGGTATTCCTCACTGTCTCAATCTAGAACACTTGATCATAAATAACTCTGTGCAAAGCCTTTCTCTTAGTTCTTTATTCTCAAGTTTAGTGTTTACTTTGTCACTGGTTTCTACTTGCTATGTTTTGACTGTGAAGCATTCCCATGAACTCATGTGTTTGAACTTCTAGTCTGTATATGGTAGCACTGTTTGTGATATTGTAGAAACTTTAGGAGATCGAGACATGATTAAGGGAATGAGTTACTGCCGGTGACCCTTAGGTTTTACAACCTAGAATAGCATGCTTTTTTGTCATGTGACCAGCTGCCCCAATTAACTTCCATCCATGCTTAGTCTTTCTTAACTTATAAGCCAAAATAAACTTTTCCTTTAAGTTGCTTCTTGACTGGAATTTGGTCACAGTAATGACAAAAGAAATTAATAGATCATGTCCCATACTCACTTTTCTGTGTAACATGTTGGTGTATCCCTTTAAAATATGTAACAATCTGTGTGTTTTCACACTTAAATAAATGTGTCACATATTTATCTACTTAAATTATCTAGAGATATATGGTTTTCTCTTATTAAAAATAAATCTGATGTTGAAATTTTTTGAATTCCACTGAAATTGCTAATTACTTATTTATGCTTATTAAAGAAAGAGTTAAGTGACAAGGAATACATTTTCTAATTTCTGTTTCCTTCCTCTCTTCAAATATTAGTGAGGGAACCCTGCTGTCATTTCCCTAATTTTTTAATGATGCTTTTAGCATCCAGGTTTGAATTATTTCTACTACATTTGCTGTGCATAAGCCAATAGATATGCAGTTATTTTTATATGTAATATTAATTTTGAGTCATACCAGTCTGCCTAAAAGATTTGAAGTTCTGCTTACATCTTCTTGAAAATTTTATGGATAGATTTATTTCCATAGCAATAAAATTTCTATACCTTAGCTTCATCCTGAAAATTTGTAGGCAAGGGGATGTGATTCACTTAAAATTCTGTTTTGGCTGGCAGTATCTATCTTTTGGACCCTAATTCTCTACAAGTTGTGTGTCCCCTCCCTCCAAATTCATCTTTAAGGTCTAACCTCCCACAGTTTTTGAAATAAGTAATTAAGGTTAAGTGTAGTCATTTTATGGGTACCTGATCCAATAGAAGTTCTGCCTTAGAAAAAGAAGACTCACAGGATTCACATGAGGACTCAATGAAAAGGTGTCTGACTCCAGCCAGAGAGCCCTCATTGGCCCGTGACCATGCTAGTGTACTGACATGGTAGTTCTACTCATATCTGTAAGAAAGTATTGTTTAAGAACCTCAGTCCATGGTGTTTTGTTATTCAAGCCGGAATTGACTAAGACACTAAGTCTGGCATTAGACTCCTTGCTATATTATTTAATCCCATGGCAGACATGATTATGAGTCATCTTCCCATTAGAAATTGCTTTTTAACAGTCTATTTTTGTTCTAGAGTGTTTAGGTACTAAATAAAGTAAATGAAACATTGGTTTTATTTTCTCATGTTTACCGACTCCTGCAGAACTATGTGAAAGGCATCTCCTTTGTCTAGCACCTCAGTGCCTTACATTTCTGGCTTGAATTTGTGCCTCATTTCCTGTCTTTTCTAACATCCAGGATTTAAAATAATTTTTCATTCTAATTCAATTAAGCCACATGAGTTACACTAGAGGCTTCTGAAATGCAAAATCACATGTGTAGCTAGAGTTAGGTATAGATTTATAGAAATGGATTAATTTAAGATGTAAGAACTAGGTAGCTAGAAGCCTGAGCCACTAGGCCAAACAGTTTAAACAATATAAGTCTCTGTGTTTACTTGGTTGGGTCTGACCAGCTGTGGGACTGGCGGGTGACAAAGATTTGTCCTGACTGTGGGCCAGGCAGGAAAACTCTAGCTACAAATGGCGCCCAACATGTTGGCAAGAGTTTCCACCTAAAACCTGAGTAAAAAGATTCTAAAACGGAGCTAAAAACAGTTCCTAATGTCTCTCTCAAGTTAGTGGCAGCCTGCATGTTTGAGCTACTATGGCGGGTTCCTGGCATGCACACACGACCTGACATATGGTGGGAATGAGGCCTCTGCAAGTGGCACATTAAGCTGCGTGGTGGATTTAGCCTTTGCTAGTACAAAATAAAAAGAGGTTTCTGGGTTACACGCTGCTTGGATAAAAGCAAAGACCCACGAAGGCTCCCAGAGCTGGCGGTAAACGTATCACCGCCATGTTGGGAAGCTGAAGTGGGCGGAGCCAGCAGCCATAGCACTGTTTCAGTCTTAGAATGCTGCAGTTTAAAGCAATAGGCTCAAGGTGGCTACCACACAGAGAATCTGGATTATGTTCTCTTTGATATTCGTAACTGAAGAAAAACATTTGATTGCAAAAGCTGTTGAGTTATGCCAAAATGTATATTTTAAAGGTACCTTGACTTCAAAATTTGGATATAAGGATATGTTGCTTTGGAAAGGAGGCTCTGCTTTTGTTTCCACAGAAAGCCAGAGGCTATGGATTTGTTCCAGATTAAGATACATCAGGTTTGACCAGCCAAGACCACCTGAAAGGTCTCCCTCCGATGACACCATGGCCCAGATGATCCAATATCCAGAACCATTTCAAGGCAACTGGCTCAGACAATACATCCTCATGGACTACTCCATAATCCTAAAATTTTCTTTGTGTCCCCATAAGACACAGCACCCCCCTCTAGCAGGAAGTAGTAAGAGAAGCTACGCTCAAATTCCCAAATATACCAAGCTGACTTTGGAGATGTGTAAAAGTTAAAAACTTCCTCTTTAAAAAAAAGAAAGAAAGAAAGAAAGAAAGAAAGAAAGAAAGAAAGAAAGAAAGAAAGAAAGAAAGAAAGGAAGAAAGAAAGAAAGAAAGAAAGAAAAAAGCGAAGCACTGTGGGATTGTCTGTATGTCAAATGCTCTGATTGGTCAATAAATAAAACACTGATTGGCCAGTGGCCAGGCAGAAAGTATAGGTGGGACTAACAGAGAGGAGAATTGAGAGACAGGAAGGTGGGAGAGACACTGCCAGCCGCCGCCACATGACAAGCAGCATGTGAAGATGCCGGTAAGCCACGAGCCACGTGGCAAGGTATAGATTTATAGAAATGGATTAATAAAAGGTATAAGAACAGTTAGCAAGAAGCCTGCCACGGCCATACAGTCTGTAAGCAATATAAGTCTCTGTGCGTTTACTTGGTTGGGTCTGAGCTGCTGTGGGATTGACAGGTTAGAGAGATTTGTCCTGACTGTGGGCCAGGCAGGACCAGAAAAACTCTAGCTACACACATGTTACTTATGCATTTTGATATTTTGATTTCTAGGTCAGGAACCACTTCAATAGACTGATATTCCTAAAATATTAGATAATTGCATTTAGTTATTTTTTTATGTCAGTTTGCATCATTAATTTTCCTCAAGAGGATATGTTTGACATTTTCTCACATCTACTTTGGGGACTTTATTCTCAGATTATTAAATTGTTGTAGAGTTCAGACATAAATAAAAATGAATATGATGGTGAGTATGAGAAAAAGTACATCTTTTATGTACCTTTAAAAACCTGTATCTCAGTGATTAAATATATGAGGAGGGTGGATGCTGCCACAATTGTTACAAATTGTGAAAAAAGTAATTTAAAAATTTTGTGTCAAAATTAATTCATATAAAAATGAAACATTTAAATGACTATTGACAGTTTATTTTATTTATTATCTTTTGGAGATACATTGGCTTGGAATTTCAGATGTTCCTGCTTCTGAACCCAAGTGCTATGATAATGACTGTGTATCAGGTACCTCTAAAATCAATTTTTAAACTGTTTGTTGGTAAAAATCTCCAAAGAGTTTATAAGAATGTATTAATTACTGACATATATCCACATATATGTACATCTACACACATAAACATACACATATGCACACACATTATATATTCTAAATATTTAGTAAACAAAAGATACTTTTGAAGAAATCAAAACTTGGCAAAGCCCTGAATATATTTTACACCCTGCATTGTAGAACATAAAATCCTGCTTTGCTCTGAAGATAATGGAGGTCAAGAGAGGGCAAGCTAACAGACCTCAACCTTGTTTTGTAAAGTATATTGTTAAAAATATTCTTACTTTGCAGCTGCCAACAAACAAATCTGATTGCTTAGAAAGAATCTCAGGTTAAACCATGGTAGCTATGAGAGGCTTAGTTTCATGTTGGAGAAGTTGGATCTAATTTTAGTTACTTTGGGTGCTTATATTTATGGACAGCTTAGATTGAACAAAGGTTGAGAAGCTGTATTGTGGGAAATGCTTTTTGAGCATCCTAGAAAATGTTTTATACAAATGATGACCCCCTCATATCAGCTGAGAATTAGTGGTATATCTGAATATTGTAAAAACATTACCTATTTGTGACCAAAATATTGTAAAGTTAATGGTTAATTAGAAGAATAGTTACATATTTCAAAGAACTCTGTTTGTTATTTAACACTTTCTCTTCTATCTTGGCTCCATGTCAATGGAAGAGATATACAAAGTTTTTGTTTGTTTTTTTTACAAAAATTGCAAATCTACTTTTTATTAGTATTTCCAAATTTCAAACTAGTTAGCAAAGTCCCAAATACCTGGATGTCTTTCTTTTGAAGAGCTAGATGCAGATACTACCAAGACAAAATGGTTATTGGTTTCAAATGAACAATGAGAAACAATTCATGGTTTTGTTTACAATGGGAGTTTGGTTTTGGTAAAGTCAAAATTATTTGGAGAAAAGTTATAGGAAACAATTCTTTTAGGGGGTTATTGCTTTATTATTTATTGGAGGTGCAACAGCCCATGTGTTATTAGCAGAGGACAACTTGTGGGAATTGTAACCATGTTAGTTCTGGGGATCATATTCAGGTCATCAGGTTTGGTAGCAAGTATCTTTACCTGCTGAGTCCTCTCCCTTAGCCGTGTATTATAATTCTTTGGGTTTTTTTAAATAAATGTATTTATTTATTTTTTAACACCCCAAATACAGTTTCTCTTCCCTCCTCTCATCCCAGTCCCTCTGCCACCGCCCCCCAACACCCAACCTCCTCTTCTTTCATTTCTGCTTAGGAAAGGGCAAGTTTCCTATCAGTATCAACAAAACATGGCATATCAAGTGGCAGAAAGCACTTCCCTATGTATTAAGGTTGAGAAACTTTACCTAGTGTGAGGAGTAGTAGTCCAAATGCAGGTAAAAGAGTTGGGGATAGCTACTGTTCCCTATTGGTAGAAGTATTAAGACAACTCCACATAGTTAAAAGGGAGGTTTATTTGGGGGTTTTACTTACAACAAGTAAAGGGATAGGTTACAGGATCCAGGAGAGGTGAAGTGCACTCCAGCGGTGTTCTCTGGAGAACTTTGCTCGGACTACCATCCAACATCCAGGATCACCAGGAACAAAGAGAACAGCATATATGGATCCCGGGTCTTAAGGTCTCTCATCTCAACCTCTCCTCAGGGGCAGGCCATAGGTAGGTGTGACAGTTACTGGAAGCCACAATGGGGGTAGTACTTCCAGATCAAAGCTGGAACAGCTACCCACTACAGTTCTCACTGTTAGGAGTCCCACAAGAGGACCAAGCTACACAACTGTAACATATATGTAGGTGCCTAGGTCAGTCTGATACAGGTTCTCTGGTTGATTCAGTCTCTGTGAGCCCCTGTGAGTCCGGGTTACTTGATTCTCTGAGTTTTCTTGTGGTGTCCTTGACCCCTCTGACTCCTATAATCCTTTCTACTTCCCTTCTGCAGGATTCCCTGAAACCCCCTAATGTTTTGCTGTGGCTCTTCATCTGTTTCTATCTTCATCATCAGTTGATGGATGACTTCTCTCTGATGACAGTTGGGTTAGGCACCAATTCGGTCATAGACTATATATCCCCTATTGCTAGCATAGGTAGTATCTTCTTTGTAGATTCCTGGGAGATTTCTTTGTGCTAGGTTTTTATCTGACCCTGAAATGCTCCCCTTTCCAGTAGTCTCTTTAAATACTTTCCTCCTCTGTCTACCACTCAACCTGATTGCTCATGTTCCCTTCCCACCTTCCCTCAGTCCACTCAGAAAATATTTTGTATTTCCCCTTCCCAGGAGATCTGGGTGTCCCTCCACGAACCCTACTTGCTACATAGTCTCTATGAGTCTGTGGATTGTAGCATGCTATCCTTTATTTTGTAGCTAATATTCACTTATGAGTGAGTGCATATCATGTTTGTCTTTGTTGATACTCCATTGTGTAAATGTTCCATTCTTTGGTTGAGGGACATATTGGTTGTTTCTAGGTTCTGTCTATTACAAATAAAGCTGCTTGAACATAGTAGAGCAAGTGTCCTTGTGGTATGATTGAGCATCCTTTGGGTATATGCCCATGAGTTGATTCTAAGTTTTCTGAGAAACTGCCACACCGACTTCCAAAGTAGCTGTACAAGTTTAAACACCCACCAACAATGGAGGAGTGTTCTCCTTGCTCCATATCATTTCAGCAAGCTGTCACTTGTGGTTTTGATCTCAGCCATTCAAACAGGTATACAATACAATCTCAGAGTCATTTGGATTTGCATCTCCCCGATGGCTAAAGATGTTGAACATCTCCTTAAGTGTTTCTTGGCCATTTGTGATTCTTCTTGAGAATTCTCTGTTTAGAGCTGTACTTCAATTTTTAATTGGATTATTTGGTTTGTTGGTATCCAATTTCTTCAGTTCTTTATATATTTTGGAAATCAGCCCTCTGTCAGATGTGGGGTTGGTGAAGATCCTTTCCCATTCTGTAGGCTGCTGTTTTGTTTTATTGATGGTGTCCTTTGCCTTACAGAAACTTTTCAGTTTCATGAGGTCCCATTTACAAATTGTCAGTCTTAGTGCCTGTGGTATATGGTGTCTGTCCAGGAAGTTATTTTCTGTGCCAATTTGTTCCAGATTATTTCCTTCTTTCTTTTATGCCATGTACAGTATAGCTGGATTTATGTTGAGGTCTTTGATCCACTTGGACTTGAGTTTTGTGCAAGATGATAGATATGAATCTATTTGCATTCTTCTACATGCTGACATCCAGTTAGACTAGCACCATTTATTGACAATCCTCTTTTTTCCATTGTGTAATTTTGGCTTCTTTGTCAAAAATCAGATATCCATAGATGTGTAGGTTTAGGTCTGGGTCTTCAATTCCATTGATTCACCTGTCTGTTTTTATGCCAATACTATGCAGTTTTTATTACTATATCTCTGTAGTAGAGCTTGATATCAAGGATGCTGATGCCTCTGGAAATTCCTTTATTGTACAGGATTGTTTTACCTATCCTGGATTTTTTGTTTTTCCATATGCAGCTGAGTATTGATCTTGCAAGGTCTTTTTAAAGAATTATGTTCTGCTTTTAATGGGGATTATATTAAATCTGTAGGTTGCTTTTGGCAAGATGGTCAGTTTACTATGTTAATCCTACAGATTCATGAGCATGAGAGATCATTCCATTTTCTGATATCATCTTTAACTTATTTTTTCAAAGACTTGAAATTTTTGTCATATAAGTCTTTCACTTGGTGGTTATAGTTACAAGAAGAATTTTGCATTATTTGAGGATATTGTAAAGGGTGGTGATTTCTTTCTTGGCTCATTTATCATTTGTATATTGGAGGGCTACTATTTTTTTTTAGTTAATCTTGTATCCAGCCACTTGACTAAAGGTGTTTATCAGCTGTAGGAGTTCCCAGGTAGAGTTTTGGGGGTTGCTTATATATAATATATATCATCTGTGAATAATGATACTTTGACTACTTCCTTTCCAACTTGTATCCCCTTGATTTCCTTTAGTTGTCTCATTGCTCCAGCTAGAACTTCAAGTGATATAGATATGGAGAGCAAGGACAACCTTGTCTTCCTGATTTTATTGGAATTGCTTTGAGTTTCTCTCCATTTAATTTGATGTTGTTAATTGGCTTGTCTGTTGCTTTTATTATATGCAGTTATGTCCTTTGTATCCCTTATCTCTCTAAGACCCTTATCATGAAGTTGTAGTGGATTTTGTTGACGGCTTTTTCAGCATCTAATGAGATGATCATGTGTTTTTTTCTTTCTGTTTGTTTATATGGAGATTACAATGACAGATTTTCATGTGTTGAACCATTCCTGCATCTCTATGATGAAGTCTACTTGATCATGGGGGATCTTTTGATGTGTTATTTGATTTAGTTTGCCAGTATTTTATTGAGTATTTTTGCATCAATATTCATGAGTGAATTAGTCTATATTTCTCTTACCTTGTTGAGTCTTTATGTGGTTTGGGTATCAGGGTACTGTGACCTTATAGAAAGAATTTGGCAGTGTTCTTTCTGTTTCTACTTTGTGGGATAATTTGAAGAGTATTTGTATTAGCTCTTCTTAGAAAGTCTGGTAGCATTCTGTGTTAAAACCATCTGGCCCTGGGATTATTTTGGTTGGGAGATTTTAATGATTGCTTCTAGGGACTATCAGTCTATATAAATTGTTTATGTGATCTTGATTTAACTTAGGTAAGTGATATCTATCAGGATATGTGTTCATTTCTTTTAGATTTTCCAATTTTGTAAAATACAGGTGTTAGAAGTATAGACTAATGATTCTCTATTTCCTTGTAGTCTGTTGTTATGACCCCCTTTTCATTTCTGATTTTGTTGATTTGGATATTCTAGCTCTGCCTTTTAGTTAGTTTGGATAAGGGCTTATCTATTTTCTTAATTTTCTTGAAGAACTAACTCTTTGTTTCACTGATTCTTTCCATTGTTTACTTTGTTTCTATTTTATTGATTTCAGCCCTCAGCTTGATTATTTCCTACCATTTTTGTGTGTCTGCTTCTTTTTCTGCTAGAACTTTCAGATGTTCTGTTAAGTTTCTAGTATGAGATCTCTCCAAATTATTCACGAAGGCACTTAATGCTATGAACTTTCCTCCTAGCACCACTTTCATTGTGTCCCATAAGTTTGGGTATGCTGTACATTCATTTTCATTGAATTCTAGGAAGTTTTTAACTTCTTTACTTTTTAACTTCTTTACTTCTTCCTTGGCCCAGTAGTAACTCAGTAGAGAGTTGTTCAGCTTCTATCAGTTTGTAGACTTTCTGATGTTTCTGTTGTTGAAATCCAGCTTTAACCCATAATTATCAGAATAAGATACAGGGAGTTATTTAGTTTTTCATATCTGTTGAGACTTGCTTTGTGGCTGAGTATATGGTCAGTTTTGGAGAAGGTTCCATTTGGTGCTGAAAAAAAGGTAAATTCTTTTATGTTTTGGTGAAATAGTCTGTAGATATCTGTTGGGTCCATTTAAATCATAACATCTATTAGTTCTGTTGATGACCTGCCCATTGGTGAGATGGTGGTGTTAAAGTCTCCCACTATTATTGTGTAGTGTTCTGTGTCTGACTCAAGCTTTACTAATGTTTCTTTACAAGCATGGGTGCTGTGGGATGGTTTATATGTCAAATTGCTCTGATTGGTCAATAAATAAAACACTGATTGGTCAGTGGCCAGGCATGAAGTATAGGCGGGACTAACAGAGAGGAGAATTGAGAGGACAGGAAGGCGGAGGGAGTCACTGCCGGCCGCCGCCATGACAAGCAGCATGTGAAGATGCCGGTAAGCCATGAGCCACGTGGCAAGGTATAGATTTATAAAAATGGATTAATTTAAGATTTAAGAACAGTTATCAAGAAGCCTGAGCCATTAGGTCAAACAGTTTAAGCAATATAAGTCTCTGTGTTTACTTGGTTGGGTCTGAGCGGCTGTGGGACTGGCGGGTGAGAGAGATTTGTCCTGACTGTGGGCCAGGCAGGAAAACTCTAGCTACATGTGGGTGCCTTTACATTTGGGGCATAGATATTCATAATTGAGACATCATCTTCATGCATTTTTCCTTTGATGAATATGAAATGCCCTTCTCCATATCGTTTGATTAATTTTTTGATTGAAAGTCTATTTTGATAGATACTAGGATAGCTATACCAGCTTACTTCTTAATTCCATTTGATTGAAAAATCTTTTTCCAACCCTTTACTCTGAGGTAATGTCTATCTTTGATGTTGAGGTGTGTTTCATGTATGCAGCAGAAGGATGGATTCTGTTTTCATATCCAATCTGTTAGCCTGTGTGTTTTTATTGGTGAATTGAGTTCATTGATATTGAGGGATATTAATGACCAATAATTGCTAATTTCTGTCATTTTGATGTTGATGGTGGTTGTGTGTGTGTGTGTGTGTGTGTGTGTGTGTGTGTGTGTGTGTGTGCATGTCTATGTGTTTCCCTTCTTTGGGTTTTTCTGGTGTTAGATTATCTATTGCCTGTATTTCTATGGGTGTAGTTGACTTTCAAAGGTTTGAGTTTTTCTTCTAGTACCTCCTGTAGGGATGGGTTTGTGGATAGATACTGTTTAAATTTGACATTTTCATGAAATGTCTTATTTTATCCACTTATGGTGATTTACAGTTTTGCTGAATATAGTACTCTGGGCTAGCATCCACGATCTCTTAATCTTGCCTGATAAGAGGAGATGGACAGTTCAGGTGACATATCCCTATTTCTAGGAGTCTTAGCTGAGGTCATCTTTGTAGATTCCTGGGAGTTTTCCTACACTAGGTTTCTATCCCATCCTGAAATGCACCCCCTTTCCACTAATCACTTTCAGTGCTTTCCCCTTCCATTCCCCTCTACCTGATCCATCATGTTCCCATCCCTAGCCACCCCCAGTCCACCTACAAGATCCCTTCTATTTTGCCTTCCCAGGGAGATTCAAGTGTTCCCTGTATAGTCCTCCTTCTTACCTAGCCTCTTTGGGTGTGTTTATTGTAGCATGGTTATCTTTTACTTTGCAGCTAATATCCACTTATAAGTGGATACATACCATGCTTTTCTTTTGGGGACTGATTTGTCTTACTCAGAATGATCTTTTCTAGTTCCATCCATTTGCTGACAAATTTTATGATGTCATTGTATTTGGTAGCTGAGTAATACTCCATTTGTGTAAATCTTCCATGTTTTCTAGCTTGTTTCCAGTTTCTGGCAATTAGAAATAAAGTTGTTACAAACATAGTTCTGCAAGTGTCCTTGTGGTATAATTGAGCATCCTTTGGGTATATGCCGGAGAGTGATATAGCTGGGCCTTGAGGTAGATCAATTCCCATTTTTTTTGAGAAACCTGCCATATATATTTTCAAAGTGGTTGTACAAATTAGCACTCACACCAGAAATGGAGAAGTACTTCCACTGCTCCATATCCTTACCAGCATTATCTGTCAATTGTGTTTTTGATCTTAGCCATTCTGACAGTGTAAGATAGAATCTCAGAGTTGTTTTTGATTTGTACTTCCCTGATGGCTTAAGATATTAAACATTTCTTTAAGTGTTTCTCAGCTATTTGAGATTCTCCTATTGAGAATTCTTTATTTATATCTATACCCCATGTTTTAAATTGGGTAGTTTGGTCTTTTGATATATAGTTTCTTGAGTACTTTACACATTTTGGAAATTAGCCCTCTGTCAGATGTGTGGTTGGTGAAGATTTTTTCCCATTCTGTAGACTGCCATTTTGTTCTATTTACAGTGTCCTTTCCCTTACAGAAGCATTACAGTTTAATGCGGTTCCACTTACTAATTGTTGACTTTAGTGTGTGTGCTACTGGTGTTTTGTTCAGGAAGTTTTCTCTTGTGCCAATACTTTCATGGCTATTTTCCCACTATCTCTTCTATCAGGTTCAATGTATCTGGATTTATGTTGAGGTCTCTGATCGACTTGGATTTGAGTTTTGTGTAGGGTGATAGATATGGATCTATGTGCATTCTTCTACATGCTGACATCCACTTAGACCAGCACCATTTGTTGAAGATGCTTTCTTTTTTTCCATTGTATAATCTTGACTTCTTTTTCAAGAATCTGGTGTTCATCATAGGTGTGTGAATTTATGCCTGGGTCTTCACTTTTTATTTTTACATAAAAACCCTAGGGTTTTTATTACTGTAGCTCTGTAGTCAGAGCTTGAAATCAGAAATGGCAATACCTCTGGAAGTTCTTTTATTGTACATGATTGTTTTAGCTATCCTGGGTTGTTTCTCTATATGATATTAAGTATTGTTCTTTCAAGTTCTGTAAAGAATTGTGTTCTGATTTCACTGAATTGGTAGATTGCTTTGGTTCTATGGCCATATTTACTATGGTAATGTTACTAATTCATGAAGCTGTGAGATCTTTCCATCCTTTGGTATTTTCTTCAATTTCATTCTTCAAAGATTTGAAGTTTTTATAATACAAATCTTCCACTTGCTTGGTTAAGATTACTCCAAGATATTTTATACTGTTTGTTAGTCTTGTGAAATGTGTTGTCTCCCTAATTTCTTTCTCAATCCACTTGTCATTTGGATATAGGAGAGCTACTGATTTTTTTTAGTTGATCTGTTGTCTAGCCACTTTGCTGAATGTATTTATTAGCTGTAGGAGTTCCTGATAGAATTTTTGGCACATGCCTTTAATCCCAGCACTCGGGAGGCAGAGGCAGGTGGATCTCTTTGAGTTCAAGGCCAGCCTGTTCTACAAAGCGAGTTCCAGGAAAGGCGCAAATCTACACAGAGAAACCCTGTCTCGAAAAACAAAACAAAACAAAACAAAAATCATATAATCTGCAAACAGTGATACTTCTACTTGTTAGGAAACAATTCCTTAGAGTAGGAAACAGATCTGTTGGACAATTGAAATTCTGTGGAGTTGTGCATGGCCATTGCTTTTTGTCACAATATAAGTCATAATGGAAGATATAATGCTGAAATGTAATAAAAGAAATTTTGTATTATTGTTGTTCCAGAGATAGTCAGTAAGGTCAAGATTAGATTGAATCAAGATAGAGATGCTACACAATTAAACTAAGAAAACTGAACATGGCCAGAAAGAGTCAGCGCAGGAGAATGAAATTTACTGGCTGTGAATTTCTTTTTCAGAAAGAAGCAATACATTTTTTATATCTTCCTAAAAGATGTAAAAGTGGTTTAATATTTATTTAGCACCTTCTTGTTCTTGTTACTTTGGTCACATCTAGTTAATATTTTATGAGTTTATTTTTTCTCCTTTCAAAATTTAGAGCATCAAGAATAAAAGCAGAGCTCCAAGGCAGAATAAAACAATGGATACATGCTTGAAATTGGGTTAATATTTTTATGTCTGATTATTCCTAGCAGACCACAGGTTCATCACCAAGAGACATATAAATGCTCTTTGGATAATTCAGTGAGTCTGATGCTGTTAGATTTCTGGTGGCCTTTGAGAATGCCAACATATTTTTCTACATGCGTTGGTGTCATCAATGACAGGATGAAAATATAGGTAGTATTTTGGTAATGGTTGTGATAAAGTTCAGGCTTTATGGAGTCCCTGAGAGACTGTGAGAAACTTATGCAGGCTTGACAACTATAAGATAAGATGATGTGTCTTTATTTAAGTCAGTCTTCTGTTTGATCTTGAAATACAACTCTCTTACTAGAAAAATCCCTGAATTCTATGATACTGGAAAGAATTATTTTATTTAATTCTTAAATGTATACTCTTCTACTCCAAGTAGACAAGATACACTAGCTTTCTGGAAAAAATACAACTTTTTAAATTTAAATTTATAGCATTTTTATGTATTATTTTAAAAACTATTTTCTTACAGTTTCTGAAAAAACATAGTCATATTTATCTATTGAGGGCTATTACAGACACAGGAAAACTAGAGCTATAGAAAATATTCCCAAGAATTAGTAAAAGATGAGACTTAGCATTAGAAATACCTAGAAATCTTTCTGCACTACAATATCATGTGTTTATTCAGGTATTCATATTCTATCATTAATTTCTCTATTATGTTGTGCTATGCATCCATAGCTCATGGAATAATCATGTTTGATTTGCTTAAAAAATTTACCATTTTCCACCAGGCGGTGGTGGTGCTCACCTTTAATCCCAGCACTTGAGAGGCAGAGGCAGGTGGATCTCTGTGAGTTTGAGGCCAGCCTGGACTACAGAGTGAGTTCCAGGAAAGGCTCAAAGCTACACAGAGAAACCCTGTCTCAAAAAAAACCAAGAAAAAAAATTTACCATTTTCTGTATATCATGATTGATGATATATATCATATGCTCTAGATATATTTATGGGTCTTCAAGAACACGTTACATTATTACTATGCAAAATTCAATACATGGTTACTATTTTGGCTGTAAAGTGTACAAGACAACCAAGAGAATTTCTTATAAATAGTCCTTGGTAGTTTATATTGAAGGAAATTATTATAAGTACTCTAACTTTTGTTGAAGAAAATGTTATCACCATATTCTAGACCAATCAGCTGGCTGCTGGAAATTTTTTTCTGTAATCATTGATGGGACATTACATACACAAAGCCTAAGTTATTTAGTTGCTTAAGAATTAATTTTCAATACATGAAGTTCACCCACACTTGTTCTATTTATCTTACCATGGTAACTGCATGCATTAGGCTTCTTCTAAATATTCCACATGCCAGGCATTTCTATTTTTATATTTAACACTATCTTTTTCTAGATTATGCTAATTTTTCTTGAATCATTATGGAAATGCAGGCGTATTAATCTTATTTTATAATATGTAGTTTGTAGATGGCAACTTTTCATTATATGGATTGATGTTCACATCATCCCTCATTAAATGTATTATATTTTGTTGTTCTAAAGTAACACTACTTCCTCTCTTCTTGCAAAATATTCTCATTTCAGAAATCCTATGACAAAGTATTTTTCATGTCCATATGTCCCCATATTTTGTTTTAGTTTTTATTGCTGTGTAATGTACATAAATGGTTCAAATATTAAGTAAATAATAATATATCTTAAACATGCTTCATTTTTCAAGATCATTTAGGTACATAGCAAGTATTAGTGAAAGGTACAATAGTTTCTCATAAACCTTGTCTTCAGGAACTTGGTCTCTCCCATTATTAACATCCTTTATATTTATCACAATCAAGGGCTCTACCTCTACAGATATTCACCCAAAGTTCATATGCCTACTGCAGCTTATTCTTTATATTATTTATTATGCGAATTTGAACTAGAACTAGGCTGGGAACCACCCTCAGCAGTTTTGGGGGTCCAAAGGACCGGATACCTGGAAGGTGTAGCACCGACTCAGAGACAGTGCTCATGCAAGCTGACAAGTCATTTCGGGCTTCTGCAGTTGCTAAGTAGCTTCTGCTACAGCTTTTGTTTTTGCCTTGGTAACCTCAGTCTTATATTATCATAAGCAAGGGGAAACAGAAAGAAAGGGGGAAATCACCCAATACAGAGTATTCTCATGATTCCAAAGGTTATTCTTAGAAAATCACCAATATATTCTTCATCATCTTTAACTAAACACAGGAACTATCCCAAACTTAACAACAAAGCAAGCATAATCTATTTTTATTATTAATTATTATACCATCTTTTGAGCACTTGACCCAGAGGCTAGCAACATGCAATTTTGCAAAAAAAAAAAAAAGGTAAAAATAAAAACAGTGGTCAATGTACCAGACAGTCATTTCCATCTCACAAACCCTGCTCAGACCTCAAGACCTTTGCAGACTGGTGGGCCACAATGACTTCAGACAAGAAATCTGCCCCTGCAAGTCAGTGACTTTTGTCCTTCTTATCCTAACAGTCAAAGGAAGAGCTGATCCAATTTTCAGAGCTCATCTTTCCTGGCAGCTCTTTTCAATCTATGAACCAAATAAACTTGCAGTAGTCACTCCAACCATTGCCACATTCTCTCCACACTCCTTCAGGAGGAATCAAAGTATCAGGATTAAAGTTGCCATCTCCCTTTTTGGTGGAGGCCACCATTTTTCTTCCTATTCTAGGTTACCACACTACTCATTTGTCATCCCATCTATATGTTACTCCATCCACAGTCTTCAGCAAATACCCCTTAGGGTCTCAAGTTTTACACAATGCCCTTGGAATATCCTCAGAAACTGAGTTATATCATGGCCAATTTGAGTCCACTGTGCTGATACACATCATACCATATGCTATAGTTGACCACACATTTGGTACAGTTTATCCAAGCCTGAAAAGCTTCTCTAGGCTGCAGGTTCTTTCCTATGACCTGCATAACTGCCTTAACCCCAGCCTGGGTGATCATCTCTATAATTTCCCATGAAATTTATTTCACTCCTTTCCTGTATCATAGAAATCACCGTTGATCTAGGAACATAGAACATGAAGATCAGTTGAAAAAAAAAAGACTAACATTACAAGAAGTAATTATATGGAAGAGAACATGACATGTGCACACCATAAAGCATGACCTTGGGACACATAGGCATTTCTGCCTTGGCCCTCTAGAGGCATGCTAGGCAGAAGATCTGGAGGGGAACGTATGGAGGGTTGATGGTCCACAATCTCAGGTCCCTCATCTTCAATCTCAGGCATCTTATATACCATCCCCGACAGAACTATAAGCCCCCCAAAACCCATTCTACCTTTTGTCAGTTTTATTATTATTATTATTATAGAAATGGAAAAGAAACTAAGACACCATATAATACAATTTTAAATTTTCTCTTTATCTTTTGTTGGCGTGGTGGTTTGTTTTTAGTGTTGGTAATATTCCACTGTGTAGGTTTATGACTGTTCACCACACACCCATGGAAGGACATTTTGGTTGTTTCTAAGATTTGGCAGTTTTCAGTAAAGCTATTATAAACACCCATGTGGCAGCACAGCCCCAAAACGGAATTGAGTGAGAATTCTTAGTGTTTGTGAGAAAACTCCAAGAAAACAAGACAATAGTCTTGTGACCTCAGTTTTTTTCAAAAACATAATTGTTGAAATGTGCTTTTGTGACCCTCTAAGTTATGTTGAACAGGAGTGCGTCTGCTTCAGTTCAACTGGCTATTGTTATTTGTTGCCTTTTATGGGTAAACTTTTTCTTTTTTGTTTGGTGGTGGTGGTGGGTTTTTTTTTTTTTTGTCATGTGTGGCTTGTGATTGTATGCTTTACTCATTTGACTCTTCTTGACTCTCAGAGTATAAATAGTCTTCTTGACTCTCAGAGTATAAATAGCTCTGAATAAAATTGGCTGTTGCACGAGACTTTAGTCCACCTCATTTATTGGCTCCATTTTCACAAGTACTATCACTACTAGAGTAGTAAATATCCCTCTGTATGTTTTTAATCCATATATATATTGTTTCTAACACATTTGATTAAATTTCAAGAAACAGTTTCTGAGGCATATGGCAAGAATTGCTTAGCTTTGTAAGGAACCACCAAACTGTCTTCCTAATGCCTGGTAGTTCTTGTTTTCAGAAGCAGTGAACAATCATCTGTAGAAGTAACCATCTTATTAAATAAGAAATACAGAGCCAATGCAAAGATGAAAGCCCAAGAGATCAGAGCTAAGAGCCTTACCCTTCACTGCTGCAGCTATCCTCTTCAGCCAAGAAACCTACTTCCTGTGTGTTTGTCTTTATATAGACTTTCTCTTCTGCCTTCTCATTGGTTGTAAACCCAACCACATGACCACCTGTCACTGCCTGTCTGTACAGACCTCCAGGTCTTCTATGGTTGGTATTGAGATTAAAGGTGTTTGTCTCCATACTGGCTGTATCCTTGAACACACAGAGATCCGCCTAGCTCTGCCTCCCAAGAGCTGGGATTAAAGGCATGCACCACCAACGCCCGGCTCTGCTATGGCTTGCTATTAGCTCTGACCCCCAGGCAACTTTATTTATTAACATACAAATAAAATCACATTTCAGTACAAATAAAATATCACCATAAGCATCCTCACTGCTCCAAATTCCTTTCAACACTTGATGTTGTTGGTGTTGTGAATTATGGGTATTCTATTATTGTTCTAACTTTCATTTCCATCATGGATTATTATATGTAATCTTTATTTATATTTCATAGTCTCTGTACATCTTTTTTGGTAGAGTGGCTATTAACTTTTTGACCTATTTTAAAAGTAGTCTGAATGTCTTCCCATAGTTGAGTTTTAAGAGTTCTTTGTATAATTTCAGTTCTCTTTTGCAATTTACAAATATTTTCTTCCATCTGTGTCTCATCTTTTGATTACTTAATAGTTTTGATGGCATTTAAGTTTAAAAAGATTAATGAACTCTAATTTGTCTTTATTTCTTTTATGGGTCATAAGTGTAGTATTCCTTCTGCTTCTATATTCTGTGATTGATTGTAGAAAATTAATAAAATTTCTTCCCTTAATGTTTGGTAAAATTTGCCAATGAGCCCATAGAAGCTTGCTCTTTCTGCTAAGAAATAATAATAATTTTTTATTCATTTTCATTAACAGATCTATATGGCAAATTTATATTAACGTTTTTTGTTGTTATTGTCTCTGGTGTGAATTTTGGCATATCTTGAGTTGATCCATTTTTATCTAGTTTATCAAATTTATGGGTATAGATTTTCTCATAAGATTACTCTATTGTCTTTTATGTCAGTGGGATTAAAAATGATATTGTTTTAAAAATTAACATGCAAATTAATCTATTTTCTTTCTCTTGTCCCAGCTAGAAACTTATCAGGGTTATTCACCTTTTGTAAGAACAAATATCTAGTTTACTTATTTTTGTCACTATAAATTTCCTGTTTCAATTTGCACTAATTTGTACTGTGAGTTTGATACTTTTATTAAATTTTCTTTGGATTCCCTTTGCTCTTTTTTTTCAAGTTGCTTAGTATAGAAGCTTCTGTGATGGACTTTAGAATCTTATTTCATCATATATGTGTGTGTGTCCCTCTGTCCCTTAATACTGTTAATCACCCTTTGGGATAGGTTGTATTTATTATTACTATTATTATTATTATTAGTAGTAGTAGTAGTATATATTAAATTAAAACATAATTGCATCACTTCCCCCCCCCCCCCCCCCCCCCCCCAGCATCTCCCAGGTACCTGCCATCCAAATTCTCTTGAACTTGCATTTTAATTTAGTTTAAGATATTTATAAACTTTCAAATTACTCCTAAGATACATGCTACTTAAAATGCGTTATCCTTAAAATACCTTAGAATTTTTTGAGCTGTGATTCTTGTGTTGGTTTATAGCTTAATTTCATTGTAGTCTGAGAACAAACATTACAAACCCCTTTTAGATTTGTTAAGGTGTGTCATAAGCCTCAAAATGTGGTCCATCTTGGTGAATGTTGTGAGATTGAAGATTTATATTCTCCTTCTGTTGGAATCAATAGCCTACACATGGTCAGTAAACCCAGTTGGCTGATAATACCATTGAGTTCAGTTCTGTGTGTACCAAATTTATGCTGTGCATCCTTACTCCTTAGAGAAGAGTTTTGAAGTCTCTGTCAATTAATAGACTTATATGTACTTAGTTACAGTTTTATCTAATTTTGCCTCACCCCTTTTGATGTTGTTAGATTTATACACTTTAAGGTTTTTGTCTCCTTGAAGAATTAAGCCCTTTGCCATTATGAGAGTCCTGCATTGTTTCTGGTAAATTCCCTTGCTATATTATTTTCTCAATGAGTATTTGATTCTCTGCAGGAAGGATTCAAACTCTCGATCAGTAAAGCTCTGTGCGAACAAAGGTCGGGCTCTGCTTGCTTCATTTCTCCTAATGGCAGACCTGGTCAGGAAGAACAGAAGGCTGTGGTAAATTTTAGTCAGGCTCCTCTCTTCTCTCCACTGCTGGAATCACCAAGTGATTTTTTTTTTCAGTATCAATTACAAGAACATGCTAGAGCCTGAAGCTTAGAGACAGTTCTCTTTTGAGTTTAAGCAAGGTTGTTGGTATTTCATTTTGTTTAGATTTTCATATGTAATTAGCAAGGAATGGTATCATTCAAACTCCTCACACACTGGACCAGAAACAGAAAGTACATCTAGTATATTTATCATTTGTGTACTTGTGTGTACATGTGTGCATGTGTGTTTTCATGTAGTATGCAGATGCATGTGACCATACATGCATGTCGAGTTCCTTAATGGTATGTCTTCCTTGAGCCCTCTTCACCTTATATACTGAGGCAAAGACTCTCAGTGAATCAACAGCTCATACTTTTGCGTACCTTGTGGCCAACTTACCAGGAGGATCCATTCTCTTTCAGGGGTCTTGGATTACAGGTGGGCAAACATGCCCACTCAGTTTTTACATTAGTTCTGGGCACTTGCATGAAATTATCTTTCCAGCCCCTCAACCATATATCTTTAAAATTTGTGTCTCATATTGTGATCTATAATTTTGTTTTTGAAGAGAAGTATTAATTATATTTGGCCTGGGGATATTTTTGGTTTTTGTTTGTTTGTTTGTTTGTTGTTGTTGTGGTTTTTTGGGTTTTTTTTTTTTTTTGGTTTTTCAAGATAGGGTTTCTCTGTGTAGCTTTGCACCTTTCCTGGATCTTGATCTGTAGACCAGGCTGTCCTCGAACTCACAGAGATCCACCTGCCTCTGCCTCCAGAGTTCTGGGATTAAAGGCATGTGCCACTACTGCCCCAGTGGCCTGGGGATATTAAGCAGCATAAATAATAAGTAAATTGACTGGTTTATTTTCTTCCTTCAAATATGAAGCAGGTTTACCTATTTATCAAGCACCAGAAATTTTTCATTCTGTGTGATTTTATACATTTTGAATTTGATCAAATGCTTGTAGCCAACAAACTTTTGATTCAGTGATTACAAATAAATACATGGTGTTTATATTGTCAAGTTCTTCCCTTGTCTAGCCACAAATCATGTTGCATGTGTCATATTAGTTCTCTGCAGCTATGGAGGTTTTCAGGGGAAGATCTTATAAAATTATTTATTTGATTATGGTTTGTATACATAAAATGCCAAAAATTTGCAGATGCTTTAAAAACATCCCTTATATTCCACCCCTCATTTTCTGAAAAGAAGAATCCAATGAGTGTATCATTCTTTGTGGGAACATTTTGTTGTTACTATTTTCTTACAAAAAAACGTATTTGCTTCTTACACTTCTAGTGTCTAAGCCCAAATAGCAACATAATGAAATAAACACAGTTATTTTACTGAATTGTTTTCAGGAGTTGTTCATTTTCAGTATTGGAAAAGGTTCTTAAGAATCATCTCATTTATAAAATAATGATATTTGTCAATGTTTACTGAGTATTTTTTGTGAATATCCATAGTGTTTATCACATAATCTTATTCCAATTTTTCTGCTATGAGTTTTTGACCATTCTTTACAAGGTGTGACTATCATAGTCCTACCTCATCCCCTTTAGTGTTACTTGCTCGAGGAAAGAAACAAAGGAAATTTAGTATGTAAAAATTTGTTTAACATCTTTAACATCTTTTGTTAAAGAAGAAATGACCTCAAAGAAAGTTGTAAAGTCCTGCAGGCAGGATAATGGGACTAGATACCTTCTTGAAATTATCAGAATTGAGTTAGGAAGGAACAGAGATTTTTAGGAGTATGGCATTGAAAATCCTTGGTAGAGTAAAATTATAGCATTAAAACTAAAATTAGCAAAGTGCCAGAATTTCATTATACATGTAGCAACTCCCCAAATAAGAAATGATTATAAAACTTCCATTAAAATTAATCTAGGATGGTTACTATGAGTATATTTCAGGTCTAGAATAAGAAAGTAAGAACATAAATGAGAAAGAGAATAGGGGGTGTCTTTGCATTTGTCAATATTGTTAATGTCTTACTGTAGATGAGTTCCGGTGGATGGGTCCTGCAGAGGATGTAAGGAGTCGGTGGGAGAAGGAAGTGAGCCAGGTCATGGTGGTCAGGAGAATCTTGCAGCCTGACTGACTAGCAGCCAGAGTGTTTCTTTATTTATACAGAATTTAGTTAGCAGGGATACATTCATGATGTTCCAAAACATAGATCATATAATTTTTGTTTTTGGACACGTGTTTCACTTCCTTTTGCTCATCTTTTAGTCATCATTAATAAACTATGACAGAACAGAGTTATCATTTCCAATCATTTCCCTCAAGTTTTGACATCATTAATAAACAGAGTTATCATTCTTACTCACAAACTCATAATCCAATTTTTGAGAATCTAGAGGCATATGACAGCCTGTGCTCAGGCTGGTTGTTTTGGTTGTTTCAAGGACTAGAGCATAACAAAATCTTCAACCACCCTGGGCATTTTGCCATGTCTCAAGCAATGTATTATTAACTCTTAGTGATCAGAGTACCCAGGAAAAGTCCTCAGGCTAAAGCTGCAGTTATTACTTAAATTCTGGCACAATACAATCAGTGTTCACATTTATATCTTTATAATTGGTCTATATGTCTAATCCTGGCATTCTGTTGTTCCTTGGTCATATGACATTATAGTGACTCTGCATGAGCTAACTTCTAAGAGAGGGAGGTCCTGACACCTCACACTTTTATCACCTTTCCACTCCACACTTTGCTCATCAATATGTCTTTGTGTAGGGCAGTTATATGCCACATAATAGTCTGAGTGTACAGTGGGAAGAGGCTTGCAATCTGAACTGTGGATGGTTTCTCTAGCCCACTGAATCTTGATGACCTTTTTAATTTTACTTTGTTTTGAATATCTTGTTCCAGTGTAAGTACAGGGACAGATATCTCAAGAATGTCTCATAGCCTCATGAAGAGACCTCTGGCTTCTTTATGTATCACAACCTCCAAGGCATAAGGAAAACCTTCAAGTAGATAAGGATATCTCCCTCAAAGTGGTGGAGGGATAGTATGTTAAGGACTTTCCTGGGTAAGCTTAGAAGCAGCATTCCTGGGAGAAGGCATAAATGATTCATAAGGAATTTTCCATTAATCCAATGTCCTCAAATTGTACAAATATTAAAAGTGTCCCAAGTATGTAACAGGTGGAGATGAAAACCAAAGGTGGTGTGGCAGCCACCATGTGGCTCAGCTTTGCTGGATCTTTGTCAAGCAGTTGTGCTGACTTTATGACTTCTGTCATTCAATTCAGATATGGCTGTGCCAGATGAGTCTACTGTGAGTGTACCATTTGGAATATGAACTAAATTTAGCACATCATTCATAAGAACACCAATTAATAACTGAGAAATTTGTAAAATACAAATACCTAGGAGAAAGTTACATAATTCTGGAAAAATTAGTAATATTTAAAATGTACAATGATATATACCATATTCATAAATCTAAAGTACCTATTTCTCTTGACATTTATATTAGGGTTCTCTAGAGGAACAGGACTAACCACTGTGTTTGTAGAATGTAGTCTGTACCTTTGCGAAATATTGAAATGTACAATAATGCTTATCACATTCTGACTCCTGGAACTTACAGTTTCATCACTGAACATTATCCTAAAGAAAATGAATAGAATGAATTCTACTATAGAATGAATCTATATATATGGATGCATGTATATATGTATCTATCATATATATACATATATGAAGGAAATTTATTAGAATGGCTTACAGACTATGATTAAGCTAGTCCAACAATAATTATATACCAATGGAACATTCAATAATCCAGTAGTTGTCCAAGTAGTATTAACTGCTACAGAAGGAAGCTTCTCTGATTACAGCTGAGCAAGTGCTGATCTACAAGTATCTGATGATGTGGTGATTAGATTAGAGTGATGATTGTGACTGTATGGATGACACCTCTTCACTTCTTCTGTAGACCTCTGAGTTCTCTGTGAAACTCAAATATAACCATTTCTTAAATTATTTTTCCTATATATTCTGGGAAATTTAGATTCTATGTTACTCTATAGGGAATGGTTCATGAGTTTTTCTAAAACATTGTATATATTTTTTTTTTTACTTTTTAATTATGTGTATATGTGCGAGTGCATGTGAATGCTGATACCTGTGCAGGAGAGAAGAAAACATTGCATACCTTGGATCTAAAGTTATAGTAAGATGCCTGATATCGGTGCTGGGAACTGAAATCAGGTCTTCTACAACAGCAATATGCTGCTCTAAATTGACGATCCATCTCTCTAGCACCCTGGTTCATGTATTTAATAACCTTGCACATTCTCACCATATCTATTTCTTGAAGAAGCATAACACCACTTGGGTATTATATTACCCTATTTTTACATAAATTTTTATGTATTTTAGTCACCCTTATTTACACAATTTATTTAGGGACACAAGTAACTGAAATATTCATAGCTCCTTAGGTTGAAAATACATAACCTTCTTTTGAAGAATATTAGACTTTGGATCAAAATAAGCCTTTAATCTTAGAGAAAACAATGAATTTTTATTACATTTCAATGTAACACGTAAAAGGGAATGTGATGTTGTAACCTACTAGAGAACACTAGATTAGATTCTAGGTCTGGGTAATAAAGTTTTTGGAAAAATGTTTTATTCAAATATTTTTATGAATTGTTCACTAATTTTCTTTAGGATAATGTTCAGTGATGAAACTGTAAGTTCCAGGAGTCAGAATGTGATAAGCATTATTGTACATTTCAATATTTTGCAAAGGTACAGACTGCATTCTACCAACACAGTGGTTAGTTCCATTCTCATCTGTTGGTATCATCAGTTGTTCTTATAGGAGCCTTTCCATTGTAGCATACCATCACGACTTTTAACTTATTTTTTTACTTCCTAAATTAAGGTGGTTCAAATGAAGTTTCCAAATAATGAGGGAGACAGAACCCCAACTGGCCATCTCTTATTACCAAATGAAGCTTCCAATACCAGGACTGGATTTCATGCAATTGAATTGTTGGCTGAAAGGGTTCCACAGAAATCCCCAAACAACCCAGGCTATTGCCAAGACAATAGATTGCTCTCCACAAACTGACAGCAAAGCCCTATTGCTAAAGACAACACCACTATGGCTTATTGAATATGGAGAGGTTGAGCTGGTGCCTACATAGAACCTTCACCCCTATGTTTTAGTTTTTGTCATGGGAAAGTACTCTGTAGGCTACCAAAAAAAAAAAAAAAAAAGAAATGTAAACACCAACCCAACCACAAAATCTTTTATCTACAATCTGTCCTGCATGAAGAATATGCTAGGACAAGGGAGGCATAAACCTTGTGAGAGTAACCAATATGAATTCAGGCCCTCTCCATGAGATGGAATCCATGCTCAACACTCCTTGGGTGACCAAGAACCAGAGACTAGATAGCTCAGAGACACAGAACAAAACCAAATACTACTGGTCTAAAACCTCCTAATGATGTTCTACTTTACTCATAGATCAATACCTTATTCAGCCATCATCAAAGATGCTTCCTCCTAAAGCAGATGGGAACAAACACAAAGATTCACAGCCAGCCAGTACACAGAGAGTGAGGGACACCGGAACACTCAACAATAAATGTGATGTCTTCATCAAATCACTTCCCACTAAGTTCAGGGAACCCTGCAGAAGTGGAGGCAGAAAGAGTATAAGAGCTTAATGGATGGAGGACACCAGGAAAACAAGACCCTCTATGTAACTAGAGTTTTCCTGCCTGGCCCACAGTCAGGACAAATCTCTCTCACCCGCCAGTCCTGCAGCCGCTCAGACTCAACCAAGTAAACACACAGACTTATATTGCTTACAAACTGTATGGCCGTGACAGGCTTCTTGTTAACTGTCCTTATATCTTAAACTAATCCATTTCTATAAATCTATACCTTGCCACGTGACTCATGGCTTACCGGCATCTTCACATGCTGCTTGTCATGGCGGCGGCGGCGGCTGGCAGTGTCTCCCTCCACCTTCCTGTTCTCTCAATTCTCCTCTCTGTTAGTCCCACCTATACTTCCTGCCTGGCCACTGGCCAATCAGTGTTTTATTTATTGACCAATCAGAGCAGACATTTGACATACAGACCATGCCATAGCACCTCTAAAATTTACAATCTAAATTAATACGATCAAAGCTCACATGAACTCACAGAGACTGAGCTAGCATGCACAGGGTGGGCAGGGATCAGCACCAGTTGGGGATGTACAGCTGAAAGAAGTGGGTATATGCCCCCATCCCTAACAGAATAGCAATGTTCGGTTGATAACCACACATTAAAGAAAATTTAGTTTCCTCTAAGTGAATCTCACTAGGGAAACAAACTACTCTTAAGGGTAAGCTGTATGCTGAGCAGGCGATAAACAAACGGGAATGGAGGGAGAGTCCTGGGAAAGACTGCTGGAACTGGGTGGCACTTTGGGGATGATGTGGAAACCAAGTGCAATGGAAACTTCATGGAATCTATCAGGATAACCCTAGTGATGATTTCTAATGAGGGACACTGATGCTGAACTGCCTATCTTCTGTAACCAGGCAAGGCTTCTAGTGGTGGGACTGGGACACCAACCCATCCACAAAAACCTTTGACCTATAATGTTTCCTGCTTGAAATATGTACTGGGGTAATGGTGGCTCAGAAGTTGTGGGAATGGCCAACCAATGACTGATCCAGTTTGAGGCCCTCGCCATAAGAGCAAGCTCAAGGAAACTGACGCCTGACACTGCCTAGATGGCAAAAACAAAACAAAAAAACAGGCTGGATTGCTCAGAGATCTAGTTTAGAACCAGTTATGACTGGTGGGAAAAAAAGGAAGGAAAGAAGGCAGAAAGGAAGGAGGGGGTGAGAAAGAGGAAGAAAGAAGGAGAAAAAGAAGGAAGAAAAGAAAGTTTAAAAAGTCAATGAAATGATCCCTAATGTTATTCTGCTATATTCATAGATTGGTGCCTGATTGTCATCAGAGAGACTTCATCCTACATTTGATGTGCACAGACAACATTAAGCAGAACTCAGGGAACCCTGCAGAAGAGGGGGAGAAAATATTGTAGGAATCAGAAGGGTTGTAGACACCACAAGAGAAAGGCCAACAGAATCAGCAAAGCAGGACTCATAGGGAATCACAGAGACTGAAGTGTCATTCAAGGAGCACGTATGAGTCTGAGTTATGCCCTTTGCATACATGCTATGGTAGTGTAGCTTGATTTTCTTGTGGGACACCTGAAAGTAGGGTTTATTTCTAACTCTTTTGCCTGCACTTTTCCTCCTACTCTGTTGTCTTGTCCAGCCTTGATATGATAATATGTGCCTACTCATATTGTAACTTGCTATGCCTGAGAGGCCTGCTCATTTCTAAAGGGAAACAGATGAGGCATAGATCTGGGGGAGAGGGAGGTGGGAAGTGGAAGGGACTAGAAAGGAAAGGGAGAAGAGACTGTAGTGGGGGAAAGGGGAGGTTGTAGACGAATTTCTAAATGGTCTTATTAAATAAAATCACGAAGCCAGGTGAAAGCCTGGGAGAGATCAGGGAAATAGGGAAAGTCACAGCTAACCTTACCTCACCAACTCAGCAGCTTCCAAACGCTGCTAGTTACTTCCTGTCTGCCTTCTGATTTGCCCTCTATATGCCTTGCTGTTCTGCCATCTGATTTGCTCTCTTCGTTCAGCTACAACACTTCCTCTTACTACACAGTTCTGTCATTTCCTGTCTGTTTGTACAGACCTCTAGACATTCCTAGTTAACTAGTTCTGGAATTTAAGGCGTGTGCCACCACACCTGGCTCTGTTTCCAGTGTGGCCTTGAACACACAGAGATCCTGCCGGTCAAGTGATAGGATTAAGGTTGTGTGCTACCATTGCCTGACTTCTTTGTTTACTTAAAATGGCTTGGTATTTACTCTGATCTCCAGGCAAGCTTTATTTATTAAAGCACAAAAAAAAAATCACCACATTTCAGCACAAATAAAATATCACCATAGAAGGTAGTGAGTGACAGGGAATGGGAGGAGAGGGAGAGGAAACTGCAGCTGGGATGTAATATATGACAGAAGAATGAAAAAAATGCTGGATGAGCATGTTATTAGAAAAAGAATAAAGTTTCCTTAGAGTAAAAATAAAAGAAGGAACCTATTAAAAAAAATGCAACCAAATCTCCTCCATGTGTAACATGACTTTTTGTTTGTAGAAATAAAAACATAATTTTGTGAAGCATTAAATAAAAGTTACAGTTACTTTCTAAAATAAAATTAAATTCATTATGTTTTCTGGCTTGCCAAAAACAAAAACAAAAACAAAAACTCAGTAACATCTTTGGAGATTCCTTGTCTCATAATGTAATGTCAGGGCTCTTCTGTTTTTTTTTATTTAATTATGTATATATATATATATATATATATATATATATTTCTCTCTTTTTAACCTATAGCTACTTTGCCTGTGTGTTATAGCTTCCAGTTTCCTCTTCTTACAGGATTCCTGAATGCATGTGCAAGTGGATCTCTGATACTTGTGCCTTTTTTAGGCTCTTCTCTTTTTGCTTTTGCTTGTTTTGCCCAATTCCAATGTGTTAGTTTTTGTTTTATCTTATTATATTTTATATTATATTGTATTTTATTATTTTTTAACAAAAGAGTGTCAGCATAACAAGAGAAGATGGAATTAATTGTGTGATGGCAGCATTGTAATATTGTAATAGGTAGTAGAATGAGAATTAAAATGATGAGGAGGTAATTAACTTAGAGAAGATGGCTTACTGTTTATGTAGTCACAAATGCATCTCAGACCAGGGTAACATTTGGTGGAGGCTTGAGTTCAAATGCAGTAAATGTTTTTGTTATAAATAACAATTTGGTAGATTGGGCCTCAAAGATATGGGGAAAAATACACAGTGGAAGGTTAATGGGCATTGAAAATAAAGTGACTTTTTAAATTAGTTGATAAAAATTGGGAGGAAAGGCAGTCTAGAGCAGATGAAGTTTATGATTTAGAGTTCCCCACACAATATAAACTGCATGGACAGGTCATGTATCACTTCAGCAAAGTGGGGGTTTTTTCACTTATATAAAATATGCCTTTTGCTATAAAGTTTTCAAAAAATGTATTCTTGTAATGTAAAGTGGTCTTTTACACTATAAATAAAAGTCACTATTAAGCAGCCTTAAAATGTGATTAGCACATTGCCCAGTGCCAAAAGCCAGTAAGCTTTGTCAGGCTTTGTTATGTGCTGTAGTTGCAGCACAGCTTCTATTTCCAAGATGTTGTCCTAGTCAGGTTTCTATTGGTGTGATAAACACCATGACCAAAGGCAACTGGGTAAGAAAAAAATAACATTCATCACTAAAGGACATCAGAGTGAGAACTCAAGTAGGGCAGGAACATGGGGGCAGGAACTGAAAGAGAAGCCATGAAGGAATGTGGCTTACTTCCTTGCTCTCAGGGCTTGCTTAGCTTGCTTCCCTAAAGAGTTCAGGACAACCTGCCCAGGGTTGGCACAACTCACAGTGGGCTGGGCACTTCCACATCCATAAAAATCCCCTACTGACTTGCCTATAGGTCATTCTTATAGAGGCATTTTCCCAATAGAGGTTCCTCTTAACAAATGAATCTAGCTTGTATCAAACAGACAAAAACTAGATATGCAGAGATGCTTTTCATCATGTATAAAAAAACCACTTGTAGAAGATGCCATTGGTCAATTATGGGAAGTGACTGAAAATTTAAATGGAAAGAGGAGGTGAAGCAGCCGTTGTATAAAGTAATTGTTGCTTACATCTCAAGATTTTAAAGTAATATTAATAAATTCAGTCATTTTAACATGAATAAAATAAAGTCATAAGATTCATTTTCTTTTGCTCTAAATTGCTTCATGTTTTAGAAGTCCTATAATAAATGACTTGGAGTTGGATTCTTCCCAGCTACAGCAGTAAGCTGTAAAGTATTGGAGACTTGGGTGGCTTTGGGAACATCTGAGATGAGAAAACACTTTTATTTTCAGATGTTTAAGAGAATCTGCTACTCATCTGCTGATTTCTTTTCTGTCATTTAGCATCTTCCTCCCTAATTCATCCTTCTTTACATTTTCCTCTCTGTGATTTTCTGGGGATCACTTTAAACATGAAAGAGCTTACCTTGGAGGAAAAAGAGCAAAATCAACATACTAAAAATTACATACAATAATCTAGGTAACATGTGATAAGATTAAATAACTACTAATAAACATAAAGGACTAAAATGTAAACCTATGTAAAAAGATAGTATGAGAACCAGTTTGTATTCAATGTTTATTATGCAAAGAATTGGTACACCACACTGAAAATTATCTTTAATTAATGTACAGCTTTGGAATTTCTTAAATTGAGTATCAGACTGAACTATTGCCTTTATGCTATACTTTTGGGGCATGCTTTTCTTCCTAAAACAGGATTTCCTATTGTCTTTAGTTCTCATTGATCAAGGCCTAAATGATTTTTTGTTCTAAACCAGGCAATGGGCTAAAGTAGAAAAATATATTGAGATGTCTAATTGAAAAGGAAGTCACTTACTTTACCAATGATCAAAGAGAATAATCTAGCACTAAAGAAAATAATGTTTTCAGCTAATTTAGCGAACAAAGAAGCAGTTGCCAACTCCTTCCTACCTGGTGTTCAGAAATGATGACTTAGTTGTTTATTAATTCATTACATTTATTGTGTTAGTAACACCTATTGGCTATAAAAGGAAGACATACAGTCATCCAATGAAACCAGAAGACAAGGGAAATGAAAGCATTTATCCTGTTTTGATTATTTTTCCCCACACCTGTTTTATGAAGAAACTTTATCAAGTAAGCTCTGAAGCTACTTATTCATAATTCCTGTACATAATTTGTAAAGACTAAGAAAGAATCAGATAATATTTCAACACTACTAGCCAAAGATGAAAATACCTTCTCAAAATGTAGTCATAGACAATTGCTGTTATAATAACAGAAATATGAGATGAATTATTTCTGATTTCAGAACCAGTTCCATAGTGTTTACTCAGTTTAATTCCTAATTAAACTAGCTAATGAAAAATCATCTAGTTATGATGCCTATCACTTAACCAACTCATCTCCATCACTGCCATAGCTTCCCTTTTCTTTGTTATCAGTACCCGGAGTTATGAACAAAAAATTATTTGGATCCTTCTAGAAAGACTTTTGGGATTGGTGTGACACCAAATGAGAATAAAAGGAGTAAAATTTACTCATCACTAAGAGTGAATGAAATGATGGGCATGAGGTCCACTTGATGGTACAGGAATTAAGATGAGTCAGGCAAGTATTTGGTAACTGGGAAGAAGCATGGAGCTGAGATTAGAGTCTTGCTTGTGAGTAGAGAAGAGACAGTGGGTGTTTTTTATGGATAAGAAAAGTGTCATTTGGGTTTTGATGTATAAGATGACAGCTAAAGGAGAAACAAGAGTCAATGAAGTTAAGAAACTCTAACAGAAGGGTGCATGGACACCCAGTTGAACAAGGGGAAGGTCAGGTTTCTAATAATCAGTCACTTGCTAAGCACTGTATAGGGCACAAAGAATTAAAGAAACTGAAAACCTACTGTTTATATCCTTTAGACTTAAGGGAACATATTTTAAATCTGACAATATACTTGATGGTTATAATAGAGGTAGGTAGTGTCTGATGCTCACTAGGTTCTTAAATGTTGTCAAATAATACATTTGTTCATGAAATCCAAAGAGAAAGTGAAGAAATTGACACAACCAGAGCCATAGGAAGATGGGTGTCAAGTGTTACGGCTAGCGAGAGAAATACCATTTGAGATGGAATTTGAGTGTTAGTGAGTTATCAAGAGGAGGGCCAGAGCTGGAGTTGAGAACATCTCAGCACAAATGAATGAAGTCTTTATGGAGGCAGAGAGACACCATAAACCGGAGTACAGGTTACACACCCCAAAGTAAAAGAGACTCCCTTATGAAGGGATTCTTCATATGAACTTAGTCCTAAAGGAAATGGAATCCAGTGGAGACTTCGTGAACCATTGTATGATGTGTTTTGGAAGACATTTTTGAAGAGTATGTTATTAATACTGTAGATTACATCAATAAGGGTAATATTCTAGTCCTCTTAGACCATTCCATGTTTAAAGTTCCTTCCTACTTTATAGTTGAATAATCTCAGTTTTGCAGTTGTAGGTCAAATTTAGTATATACAAAATAGATTTTCATATATCTATACATACTTGTTTATATTTATGTTTGTCTTTCTGAAGTGATAGATACCAAACAGTATGCATATATATGTACATATGTAGAAGTGGAAGTTCACACATGCACACAGAGACATACACACACACATAAAAAGAAATGGGGAGAGAGATGATAGGGACAGAGAGACAATGCTCAGATAATATGAGATCTTCCTTTGCTTAACTAAAGATTCAAAATAGGTTTATTTCAATTTCATGTGAAATTCGTATGTTGGCCATTTGGAGCTGGCATTTTTATTTCAGGAACACAGCTAACTTTTGTCCTTTTGTTCCACTTTCCATAGAATGTAGGTTGTTCTTCTTGACCTAGAATGTCTGCTTCAGTTCCAACATCTCTCTCTGTTTTTGTCTCTCTGTCCCCCCACCATGTAAACTATTAGGAAAGAGAAAGGGATGGAAGAAATGGACTTCCTTTGTTTAAGGACCCTACTACTCTTCATTAAAATAACTTTTCAATTTATGTTCCATTGGCCAGAATTTAGGCCACACTTGACTGCAAGAGAAGCTACAAAACATCATCCCTGAGGCTGGAAAGATGGCTCAGCATTTAAGAATACTGTTTCCTCTTCCAGTGCACTTGGGTTTGATTGCTAGCACCCACATATTGGCTCACAATAATTTTTCAGTATGGTTCCAGGGCATCTAACACCCTTTTCTGGTGTTCATGGGCACCATATGTACATGGTGCACAGAAATACATACAGACAAAACACCCATACACATGAAATTTTAAAAAAAAGTAAAAAATTTTCCCTTCCGGATGGCAGTTTACCTGGTTTATATGGTAGCTCTCTGTGGCCAAGAAGTAAAGAAAAGCAGTGTGAAAACTACTCTTGTCACAAATAACTGATAATGACTTCATATTTGCCAATAATTCGCTTTAGAAGATAAGAAGTATGCAAATACGGAGTTGGCATGTTCTTGGCTGTTCCATTAAGAATAATCAACACATCTGTTGCGTGGCTACATAAGCATTTTATCTTAATGCATCATATCTGTAGTTAATGCGTTGCTGAATTTATATAGAGTTTTCACAAGTTAATTTACATTCATAATCTCATAAAACCCACACAACATTTCTGAGATAAATAGGAAGAGGATCTTGTACCTATACATAATTGGAAAGATGGAATTATGTGGCTTTATGTTGTAGATGGGATCTGCATTCATTAACTGATTCATTTATATTCCTAAAAGACAATAGTGGTATGGTTTTACTAGAACAGAGAACAGGAAAATAATTAGAATGTTAATATAGCTCTTTTTTAAGTAAATTCAGCACTGAAGGAAAAGGTTTCCTTCTTGCTCACCTGAGTGTTGGCATCTTGGCCAACATCAGAGGTCATCTGTTTTCTTATAGGTGTTACTATATCCTCCTAAAGAAATACATCAGTTTTGTGGTATTGCCTCATGAATCTAACTAAATGTAAATGGATAAATTTACTCCTAAACCCTTTTCCAGTAGTTATGATGTGCAGTGTCAATAACTTGATTACCTTTTTCATACAGCCACTGTACAAGATAATCAGACAATTGAAGTATTTTGGTTTATTGCCAATGTACTTTATAAAAAACAACATCCTGCTAAGCATTATTGCCAGGCAGGGAAAATGAAACTAATACTTTCAGCAATGGCAAGGACCATTATATTGTGAGCTGGTGTTATAATTACTCAAAGGTATATAATATATAATTTCTATTCTCTGGTATTCCAATTCATACAAAGTTCTTCCAGTCTCTGCATATAGTAGTAGCCTTGTCTTAAAGGTGTTGATGATGTAGTGAGGCAGCTCTGGAGTCAATGATTATGTCACATACTTAACCATTCATTCTATTGAAAGATACAAAAAGAACATTTATCTAAAACCTCAAGGGACATTTTATTGTTTGTTAAGCTCTCGTTTGGACAAAATTTAAACTCTGATTATGAAACAAGAGGTAGAATAAGAATGCATTTTCTTGCTGACATCAGTGGCCTCTATTAGCTGTCATCACACATCTGTTCACAAATATTAAATGTGATTGGTAGTTCTCTCTCTATGTAACACTTGTTTGGTTTCTTAACTTTATTCTTGTTTTCTCTTTCCAAAAGCTGCTTGCTCCCTCTTGACTTACTTTCTGGGTTCACTTTTGACCACCTAGTAATCATATATGAACTACTACAGTATTTTATTCCTTTTCTCCCTTCTCAAACACTCCATAGTCTTTCCCACCCCTGATTCTCCTTCATCTCCAAGCACTAGAATGTGTGTGCATGTGTATGAGTGTAGGGGGTTGGGGAGAATTTTTCTCTAAATCTTACCCTGACAGCTTGTTAGATTTTTATATTTAATTTAATTATTACTCATTTAGGGAAGCTTTCCTTGAAACTTGATGACTCAAATTGCCTGGAGTATCACCCATGACGTCATCCATTTCTTACTGCAAAGAACATGAGAATCTACATGGAAGAAAAAAATATCTTAAAAACAAAAAACAAACAAACAAAAATGCCACATGGGAGTAGCAGTCATGTTGCTTTTTCACCACTTAACTCTCAGTGTCTAATGTGATATTTTTCACACATGAAGTATATAATAAACATTTCTAAACAAATGGTGCATTTTATACATATAAATAACAAATGAAAATAGCCTTCTATTTATTCTAAATACATGGGGATAATTATATTAAGACATCTCCTTAAGTTGTTATCTGAGTTAAGATTTGAAGAGAGTTGAGAAAATGAAGGGTGAATATTGAGTAAGGTTTCTAGTAGGATGTGGACTGCCTTCTGAGTGTGGTAAGCTTTAAGCAATGGCATTGCAAGCATAGGACAGATGAACATAATGGTTAGGTAGTGTTGCTTTTATCCCATTCAGCAACAATTTCCTTTCTCTGGACTCCTTCAATATGTCACATCAAAGGCAGATGACATTTTTTTCTTTATCCAGATGCAAGATGATATATGCACAGATGAAAAGTCTGACGGTTAGGTACATAATGACCTTAAAGTGTTCAATTTCCACATGACTCACTTAAGAGAGTAAAGGATTAATAAGAAATTGTGAGCTTTTTAACATCAGTTGATTTTATAGTTCTGGGGTCCCCACATAAAATCATAACATCATACTCCAACCAACAAAAGAATTTATTTTTTTTGCTCATCCACCATCAAGTGTGTAATTTTTCTTCTCCAGAGAAAAGTCCTGTGCTTCAGGGGTAAATCTGGCTGACAACAAATGCAGACTTGTGCAATTTTCTATGACATAGTAGTGAGAGAATTGCAGATGTTGTTTGATGTAAATGAACTCACATGCCGAGCTCTAGATCACCAGTCCTCTGGAAGACTGGGTTTATGCTGTCCAAGGAGGTACTTTGTGTTCTATATGGGACATAGTAAATCTTATACCACACATTAAACTTGGTCAAGCCTTTGGAAAACAGCAATTTAATGCTTTTTCAAACAATGTTTTCTCTTCTCTCCCCTCACTCCTTGCCCCAGTTTTCAGTAGCTTGTTTTAAATCTTCACTTTATTAAATTCTTACTAGAGCATTAGAGCTATTAGGACAAAGTAAGTATACTATTGGCAATTGTCTTGCTAACAATATATTCAAGCAAAATTCCATTTTGAAAATATGAGTTCTATCTCATGCTCAATATGAATTTCTGCAAATTTGCTAAGAGCTTGAAGTAACTGCTCTGGACACTTTGGTAAGATTGACCCATCTATCAACTTTCCATCTTCAGAAGGCATCAACTTACAGAAAGTTAATTTTTTTAACAACAACAACAACAAAAAAACATGTTCACAAATGAAGAAATAAAGAAAATAAGAAATAGACAAGGGGCTTTGTGATTAGTGATTAGCATTTCAGACGTCATACCACAGAAAATGCATATGTCAAATTGCTCTTGACAGTTTTTTAGAATGGATGTAGTTGTTTTTTACTTCAGAATTTTTATTATATTAATTTTTGGTTTTATTGATGGTGGTTTTATTTGTTTTATTACTGTGGATTACCTTTGTGAAAAATGTACTGGGTGCTTGAGCCACGTTGACAAAATCTTACATTTCCTTGTAGATAGTAGCTATATTGTCATCACTGCCAAATGTAATATGTTAATAAGAGTACTGTACTATGCCAGGGGTGGTGGCATACACCTTTAATCCCAGCACTTAGGAGGGAGAGGAAGGTGGATCTCTATGAGTTCGAGGATAGCCCGGTCTACAAACTGAGTTAGAGGACAGCCAAAGCTACACAGAGAATCCTTGTTTTGAAAAGAGAGAGAGAGAGAGAGAGAGAGAGAGAGAGAGAGAGAGAGAGAGAACTGAACTAAAAGATACTCATCCCCTAGTTTTTTGAATGTGAGCAAGTTGTAAAATCATTTAGTGTCCTGATAGACTTTCTTTAAATAAAGTCAAAACAATAGACATGATTATTCATAAAGTCAGAAGCTGACTGAAGCATGTCTATCTTTTGAGTACTACTTTGGTTTTTGACTAATAATTACATCATTTGTAATTCGCTCATCCTTTGAGAATTCATAGGTAGCTAATTTTATGTGTAATTTATTCTGCATACAATCTAATTTAATATACCAATGAAGTTAAAGTTATTATAGCATTTCCAATATTTAAAAAGGAGGTGGCTTTTCTAGAATCAAATACAATTAGAAATAAAAGCATTGTTTGTTTATATCTCAACATAATCCCAACTGCTGGACTATTAGGTTAATTTAAGGAAAATAGAATCAGCTAATGTTGGAGCTGGAAGGAGCCTCAGAGATAAACTAATTTGTCCTCTTCAATTATAAATGGGTTAATATTATAGTCCACAGAAGTTTCAGTCATATGGCATCTTAAAGGACTAGCTAACTCTAAAATTAAACCAAAGAGCTCCCCAACTCTTCCCTTACCACTCCATCACTATTTTACAAATTAACATTCCAGAATTGTTCACATGTATGTACGAAGAAAATAAATGAAAGTGAAAACAAAATACCTATGAAACTATAAGATTTGGCAAAACAAATTTTTAGAATGTGTGTATATTCCATTCTCCTATGGATTCATAGTGAACTTTAGTCTTAAAAAGATGCTGTATGTTAAAGAAATTGACATACCTGTGGAAGGCTCAGGAAACACTGCATAGGAGTGCTGGAAAGAATGTAACAACCAAAGGATCAGGGAGTTTGCTCTGAGATTGTGTCTCCTAGGAACGTCAGAAGTTACACCTGTAAAATGTGACCAACATGACTGATAAACATGAACAAGGACAAGAATAGAAATGCTGACATGTAAGGGAAAAGATTCACCCTTAAGGTTGAGAACTGCACAGAACTAGAGGCAGCTAGTTAATGCTGATAGTGGGAGAAAGAGTCTTTCCCAGGTAAGTAATATTAATATTACTACCATTATAATTTGTAAGTGTGTGTGTGTGTGTGTGTGTGTGTGTGTGTGTGTGTGTGTGTATTTATGTATGTGAAAATGGAGTTATGTGTACATGGGAGCCAGAAAACATTGGGTGTCAGTGCTTTCTTTCTGCCATGTTTGAGACATGGTTCTTACTGTTTCCCCACTGAGTATTCCAGGATATCTGGCCTTGTGATGTGGTAAATCACAGGCATTGTTCATGGTCTTATTCAGTCTGCTTAGGGATAATTTTACAGTTAATTTTTTTTTTGCAATTTCAGATATGAATACTTGTACTTACATAATTTCCCTTCCTCTACTCCTTCCTCCAACTCCTACTGTGCCCTACCCCAATTCATTCTCAAATTCATGGGCTCTTATTCTTTGTTGTTGTCTCATATGTGTATTTGCAAAGAGATTTTTAAGTTTAGTTCTGTTTCTTCTTTTCTTTCAGTAATTTGAACCAGTGAGAATAATTTTATATTTATTTTTAGTCAGTTTAGTTAAATTCAGTTTTGTTGAGCATAGTTTTTCAATAAAAATATTGACATCTTCATTTGCTTTTTCTTTTTATTTATTTTTTGTTTTACTGTGTTGTTTTGTGACAAAATCTTCCTACATAGACCAGGCCTACTACTAACTTATGACTCTCTTGGTTGAGCTTCATAAGGGCTGAGATTACAGGTGTGCATCTTAATGCCTACCTTCATTTGATTTTTTTCTATTACTAAATCCTTATTTTTATTTTTATTTTTGCAAATAATTTCTATATAGTTAAAATTTTCTGGTAACATAGAATTTCAAAGAGCACATTATAGTATACTGTGGTAGAGCTCAAATCTGGTATGATGTAAAACACACAATATGTAACTCACTCAGTGTTTTACTAATTAGTTTAGTTCCCTTAAACTGGGTAATATTTCTTTATCATCTTAGTTCATGATGACTATGTTAAATAAGTTAAATCAGAGAGTACAATACACTTGGTATTCCCCATAAAGCGAATGAAAATAGTACTAGTTTGATATACGTTTTTCTCTTAATGAAAGCTTGTCGAGTAACAGAAATGCCCATTATGTTTTCTGTATGAATATCTTATTTGAAAATGGGCTCTTTGCAGATATAATCAAATTAAGATAGGCTTATTTGTATTCTTGGGAGCGACATAAAACACACAGAGAGATATTTCCTTATGGCCATGGAGGCAGGGATCAACATTCTGGTCCTCAGCAGCAGGAGCTAAGATGAAGGCAGGGAGAAGATTCTCCACTGGAGACTTTTGGAAGATTGCCACCCTGAAAGAGCTTAGATTTTTTTGAATCATAGTCTACAAAACTATAAGATATCTTCAAAGCTTTTTGTTAGTTTTCTAACTGTCCAGTATATAAATGGTGAACATATCCCAATATGATTCAAAGTGTTCACAATTCATTCTCTCTCCATTTTGAAATTAGATAAATATGTCTTTCTCAATTCTTATGGTGATATATTAGCTTTCTATTTTTCATGAAATATTATTGAAAATGAATTAGTAGTCATTTATCAAAAGGTTTCAGTACTTCAAAATGTATTTCATCTGGTTTAGTGTAAATTTTAAATATTCAAGTATTTGATCACCCCACGATCCACACATTTAAAGATGTTTATTTATTGCAAAATGTGTACTTTAGAGTAAGTTGGACATTAGAAAAATGTGTGTCTTGGAGATGAGTTGTGTAAATAAGGTTGTTAGGCCAATCAACACATCAATTCAGTGTGGAGTGACAAGCTTAAAAAATGTGTGTACACTTAGTACTAGGGGAAAGCAAGAGAAACTTACAATGGCAGTGAATTTAATTCTAGTATAATATGAAATGTGGCAGTTGGGCACTGTTCCATTTCAAAAGAAACTTATCAATTAATTAAAAATAAAACAAAACAGAAAGAACATTATATATCATGCAGATGTGAGGGAAGAGGGCATTTTCTATAAAAGTGGACATATTAAAAGTAACAAGAAGAAGTTACAGGCAGGGAAGAAATGAAGCTGGGAAACTTTGGCCAAAATCTTTCTTCCTTAAGGTCATACAGGTAGCCATGAAAATGTCTCTCAACCACTTCAAATAATTTACACAGCAATCTTTAGCCAAGAATAGAAAAACTACTCTTAAAGAAAAACAATTTTTATCAACAAATTATTTCTATTAATATTGATCAACTGTAACTTAACATAAAGTTTGAAATTTGTGTGTACACAATTCACATACAATTGAACAAGAAAATGCATTTATAAATTAAGTAGCAAGATATCCTACAAAAAACAAATTAAACTCAACTTTATAACATTCAGTTACTTGAAAGTGTTTCTAACTAAACTGCACATACTGTTCCATAATATGTAGAATATTTTAAATTAGATCCTTGTTTCATTTTAGTAATGTCACTTAGCCATGTTCAATTAAATTAATTAAAATAGCATAGTATTTTGAACCTTTCAATGGGAATATGTAATTTCTCTTTGAAAAATTTTCCAACCTATTAAAAGCTGTTAGCTACTTAATGAAATATTATGAACATCTATGACAAAAGACCCATCTTTGGTACCAAACATTTGTAAATAGACATGAAGAAATAAAAAGTATACATTAGATGCACAGTCTGACTACTTAACAGACTGGTTTAGAAAAGATTAAAAATTACACAAAACTAATTATTTTCACAATTAATGTTCTCAAACATAGTCTAATAGTTTAGTCTTATTAGCTATGTTGGAAATAAAGATATTTACAGATAATTCACTTTGGTACCATTTTTTTTCCTCTGAACAACTCTAAAAAAATGCACTTTAGGAATTGTGTGCTAATATACAGTTACAACCAAACATTTTTATTCTTGTGTTTATTTTATGACCATGAAAAGTTAAAATTATGCTGAAAATTTCGTGAACTGAACCCAGTTTGTTAAAGCCAGAGAGTGATTCAGCTTTACTGGGCTGCTAAGAGGTCAGTGTTCTATGTTCTAATTTGAAGATTTTCCATGTGAATAGCAAATATGTAGTAAAATAGCAGTAAAAGAGAACATTTTTAATCTTTTTTTTCTTTATGTGTGTTCTGTATATGTGTGTGCAGGTGTATATGCAATGTATGCTTATGTGTCTAGAGTTCAGGAGGTCAACATCATGTATCTTCATCTATTGATGTCTACATTATTTCTTGATACACAGTCTCTCATTGAAGCTGGAGTTCACAAATTTTCAAGACTAACTGGTCTTTGGGTTCCATGGATGTTCCTATCTCAATTTCCCTGGTGCTGGGATTTCAGCTGCACACTGTGCAGCCTTAATTTCATGCTGTGGCTCCAAAGTGTATCATGCACTTTTACTGACTGAGCTATTTCCCCAACCTTTTATTTTTTAACATTATTTATCTATTCATTATACCATAGATATAGAAGCACTGTTACAGGTCAGAGTATCTAGGATTGGATTAGGAATACCACAATTCATCAACTTCTTCCTTGAGTTAAAGCCTTGGTACCATGTTGAATATAGGACGTTCTGTATCAAGATAAAAATAGTGAATTCTCTGGAAGATTTGGTGAGAGCTCTGTCACTGAGTTAGGTCCCCTGCTCCTCTTTTAGTTTTACTTGTTTTAAATTTTGAGTCAGGGTCTTGCTAAATGTTCCATGCTGTCCCTAAACTTTCTCTGTAATGCAGGAAGGCCTTTGAATGTGTTATCTTCCTGCTTCATCTGGGATGGCAGGCCTGTGCCACCAGGCTTGGTTGGCATTTCAACATTTTATGGCAATAAATGATTCCAAGGCAGAGTTTGATTTGTATTTGTGGAGGGTCAAGTGATGCATAATAAATTACATGACAGCTTCTTAGATCCAGTCACAGAGGCATATTTATGTTTAAATTAATTGAAATTAAATACATTGGTAACCCATTTATTCACTCATGCAAACTCAATTTTAAGGGCTAGATAGTAGCATGTGATGAGCTGCTGCCATGTCAGCCAGGAGTAACAGAGAATGGAGGTGAGACAATGCTGCACATGTTGAACTTAGAATTTTAACTTTAGCCCCTTTGATCTGTATAGAGTTTAGTACTTCTCAGACAGATACAGTTATGTGTCCATACTAAACATTTACAGGAACTGGAAAGTTCTTTAAGAGCCACTTTTCAATATTGCTATATTTCTAAAGAATTTGAAGCTCTGTTTATAGTAATTTTATTTAACTTTCACCACAACTTTATTTTTAAGGGTTCACTATTTACTCTCAATAACAATACTTATGGACCATTTGTGATAAAAATTTAATTATTTCTTGGTTTAGGTATATGAGGTAAACTTTTCCTTAAATGTATTATCATTCCATTGGCTGTTATTTATTGCTACTGAATCTTGTCTTTTTCAGATAAGATTTTGTAGAAAATAAGCTTCAGGTTATGCTTTGCTACATGGGTTCTATAAAGTATTTTAGTATGTATGCGTATGTTTTATAAGATAATAAACCACACTTGTAGCTACCAAAGGGATAGAACTCTCAGGAGGCCTTTTAACATACTTTACTTGGTCTGTAACTGAAATAGAAGAGGGTGTAAATATTTACTTTCTGGGTGAGTAGAGAGGTGAAAGTTAGGGAAAAGAAATAATACAAAAAAAATTGGAACTTGTGTTATTGTCTATGAAGATTAATTTGTGAATAGCCTATATGTATCAGCACTGAGCACAGTCAATAGATGCCTCTTATCCTCTATATGTGTTAAATATCCCCAAACCAGGAAAGCTGGAACACAGACATGATAGTTAAGCCAGAACATTGGTATTTTTGTGTTTGATATAAAATCAGCTTTGTTTATTTACTATCTTTTTTTTAAAGATTTATTTATTTATTATATATACAGAAGAGGGCGCCAGATCTCATTACAGATGGTTGTGAGCCACCATGCGGGTGACATCCCACGCAACCCAAATCAGAAGCTCAATTTTTAATAAAAGGGAAACCTGTAGGCCCTGGCCCCCGTTTTGGGTAACTGTTGCCTTGCTTGCAGACCTTGACCTTGATATTCTCCCTATGCTAATTCCCTGCCAGGTTCCAACCTCCTGAGTGCTTAAGGGAAGTTCCTTGCCTGGTACCCTGAATAATGGGCGTTAACAGATTAGAAGCAAGATTGTAAAACATCAGTAGCGAACTTCTGCCCTCCGGGGTCCTCCCATTGTGCTGTAAGCCTGTATTTAAGACCTCCCCCCCACTTAAATAAATGACATTCAGCATTTAAAATTAAATATATATATATATATTATATATATAATTGAATGAATACTGTGAATGTAATTTATGAATACCACAAATGTGATTAATATCATGAGTGTAATTAATGAACATCATGAATGTAATTTAAAAAATAAATAAATAAAGTAAAAAAAATCAGCTTTGTAGTAGGCAACATGAAAAATTCATTTGGCATAGTCATTTTGTTTTGAAGTTTTGAGTTTGTTCTAAATATGCTATTAAACTTAAGGTTTGCTCCCAAAAGTGTTTTGAATTCTGTTCTCACTCATGTTGTGACATTGTATTGAAACTGGTTTGTTTTGTCTTACCGTTTTTCTTATTAGAAGAAGTTAACTTGTTATTTTGGGTTTTGAATGCTGAAATACTAAAAATTAATAACTTTTTACTTTTCAGCAATTTTGTGTACATTGAAAAATTAAAACGACCTTTAAATTAATTTTACCTAAAAAGGTTTTTACTCAGTATGTGCTCTGTTTGTTATTCCAGACCATTTATAGTTTAAATTTGAGTTTGATATGTAAGTACTTCCTTGACCCAATGGTTTCTTCATACTATCAGAAAATCTCTCTGAGATTATGACAATAGGCTAATAAGTATGTTTTTGTTTCTTTTATCTCTCTGCAATGTACTTATCACGTGATTTTCATGATTAAATTTGGATGATGTTTTATGAATAGATCACCCATTATTGTAGAACATTAATTCTACTGAATGTTGGATAATTTCCCCACCCTGAGAATCACCAGGTATTTTAGCTTCTTAAAGGAAAGTGAGGCCAGTAATGTATTCTTCTTTAATTCATTTTAATTAATCAATGAGAAAATATCAGGTGTTAAGGTGAATAGAGGTTAAACTTCAGAGAAGGCCCTATTTAGGGCTGGTGAAAGTTTCATGGGCAGATACAATCTGTGCTGCCTTTTCAAATAGATTTTATAGATTGAAAGAGACTTTGCTAATATCAGCTCCTAGCAATATAATTGACTACTAGCGGTTATTATTGCAAGATAAGATTCTTGTTATCTTTCCGGCAGAAAAGACTCTCCTATATTATTCCAAGAAACAACAGATAGCATTTCTAAAACACTGAAATATACAACTGCTGATAGTGTGCATTTTAATAAGCCAATTTTCTCTTCACCTTCAGAATTACAAAGATTAGAGGCTGAGCACATGCTCAAGCTTAGCAAATAAAGGGGAATTATGTGATCTCTAGAGGCTACAGCAGGATTCAGATGTGATAACACAATACAGGCTAACTTAGAGGATGGCGCTGAGGATTGGTATCTTAATGGCTTGTTCTTTCTTCAATTTCTATTCAAGTCACCAAGATCTATCTATAGTTGAACACTAACAGTTCAACTTGCACATCCCCAAAGCCTATGTTGAAGTCTCTAAATGACTAATACGCTTCACTGTCATTTAGAAGTCAGGTAGAAGTACCTCTCTCTTTCCCTTCTATCTCTTTGTCTTTTCTTTGTCTTTCCATTTTGAGGGTTCGTTTGGTGTGAGAGTGTGCATAGGTCAGAAATTAATGCAACTGTTTTCCCTGTTGGCTTTCCACCTTATTTTTTTGAAGTCTCTCACTGGTCTGGATCGCATACATTGGCTAGGCCGGCTAGCCAGTGTGACCCTGTGATCCTCTCTCTACTCACTAGCACTGGGGTTACAGCAGTAAATCACCGGGCCAAGCTATTTATCTTGTAATGTGGATCTGAACTCAGGACCTCATGCTTGTGCAACAAGCACTTGACCCACAAAGCCATCCTGTCAGCCACAATTTGAAGTTAGATTGGAGATCATACCGTTTAACATTTTCATGTGAAGAAATCAAGCTATAGCTATAGGTTTCAGGTCCACATGTACTGCTTTCTAAGGATGCACTTATGACAAAGTATAAATTAGCCCTGAAAGCCTTAGCACGCATGAGCAGGTATCATGTGTTTAAGGTATGATAGATACCATAGAGGAAGTCAGGGTAAATATGACTTGTTATTTCCTCAAATGATTTACATTATGCTAAATAACATAAAAATCCTGTGAGTGACAATCACCAAGAGTTTAAAAATGAATTCAAATGAGAAAGGGCTTCAGTCTCCTCTTTTCTTTAAAATCCCATAAATATATAAATAAATGAAATATAATAACTCTTGAAGAAGATCTGGGTAATTCTGGCTGGGCTAATAAAGATGGCTTTGCTGTGGGATGTTCTGTATGGCAAATGTGTTGCTAATAAAACACTGATTGGCCTGTGGCTAGGCAGGAAGTATAGGTGGGACTAACAGAGAATTAAAAGAATAGGAAGGCGGAGGGAGTCTCTGCCAGCCACCACCAGGACAAGCAGCATGTGAAGATGTCGGTAAGCCACGAGCCATGTGGCAAGGTATAGATTTATGGAAATGGATTAATTTAAGCTATAAGGACAGTTAGCAAGAAGCCTGCCATGGCCATACAGTTTGTAAGCAATATAAGCCTCTGTGTTTACTTGGTTGGGTCTGAGCGGCTGTGGGACTGGCAGGTGAAAGAGATTTATCCTGACTGTGGGCCAGGCAGGAAAACTCTAGCAACATGGCTTTGTGATAATAATACTGATAGTAATAATAACATCAGCTGTCATTAAATTTCATTGCTTGTAGTAGAAGCTAATATAGTATCTTTATTTTCTTCATCTCATTTTGTTTTCCTAACAATTATATGGAAGTGATAGTATTATTTCCATTTTTCAAGAAATGCTAAGAAGCTATGCAAGTTCTGAAAATAAATGAAACAGACACACTGTCTCACCGGCTAGCCAGCCTAGCCAATGTATGAGATCCAGACCAATGAGAGACTATTCAAAAAAATAAGGTGGAAAGCCAAAAGAATAATGCAATTATTCTCTGGCCTCAAAACCCAGAATCTTTTCACTGTCAGCAAGACTTTTCTGGAAAACGCAACATTTCAAACTTGGATGAGGTGGGTGGAGACAGTGATGCAACATCTTGATTTCATAGAATATGCAGGCTTATCAGTAAACTATTGTAAGCCATTGCAGTATAGCTCTCCCTCCTTTAGGAAGAAGGATGGGATCAGCTACATCATTTTACGATTTCAGTGCATTGTCTACAAATAGATATTCTCCCACCTCAGGACTGGGGAACAAAAGCATACAAAATACCAAACATTTGCTGTTCAAAATTTTCCTTTAAAAAAAAATCCTTGGATTTTTTTCTTTCCCCACATATAATTTCATAAAAATAAATGCTTTTGTGTAAAATGGTGATAATAGATATAGATGATGATAGATAATAGATATAGATAGATAGATAGATGATAGATAGATAGATAGATAGATAGATAGATAGATAGATAGATAGACAGATAGATAAAACGCAACCAGGAATACTAGGTTTTTCAGAATTCTGAATAAATCTACTTTTCTTAATACTATACTTTAATAGCTATGGGCAGGAACTTGGAGTCCTTTCAAGAGGAAAAGTAAGGGGAGTTGCTTCTTTTCTGTATATATTAACAAAGAAATTTCTTCCTATAAAATTTTCTTAATATAAGAAGACCGGAGCTTTCCTTTTCTGATCTGTGATGAGTCATTTTAGCTGGAATCAGGTTGAAATAATGGTACAACGTTCTTATTATTACACTTACCAAGTTTGTGTGTGTGTGTGTGTGTGTGTGTGTGTGTACACATGGCATTGGGCACATGGGGAGGTCAGAGGCTAACTTGCAATAGTTATTTCTCTCCTTCCTCCAAGAGAGTCTGGGAGATCAAACTCAGGTTATCAGGTTTGATGCCAGTGTCTTAACCTGTTAACCCACCTCTCTGGCTTAGTACTCTAAGATACTTACAAAATGTGTATGGTTAGTTTTAACTGTTAATACAAAAAAAGAATTGCCTGGAAAGAGAGTCTGTTTGGAAGATTGCTTTTTATTTTATTTATGCATATGTGTGTTTGTATGTTACATTTATGTGCTCCTCTCAAAGGACAGAAGAGGGAGTCAGATCCTCTGTAGCTGGAGTTATAAATAAGGTCACAGTGAGCCTCCCAACATGGGTGCTGGAAATGGAACTCTGGTCTGCTAAAAGAGCAGAAAGGACTCACAGCCATTAAGGCATGAAGGCTTTTGGACATATCTCTGGGGGAATGTTTTGAGTGTTCATTGATACAGAAAGACCCAGACTATTGTAGAGAGAACCATTCCCTGGGGGTGGGGGTAGTCCTAGATTATGTAAGATTAGAGAAAACTAGCTGGCTAACAAGTGAGCAAACAAGCAGAAAGAGGCAAGTCTCTCTTCTATCTAGACTCTTTGTGGTTTTGAGGTGTCTTAGCTCCTTGACTTCTCTGAAATAATGGACTGTGACATGAAATTTATTACAACGCAAGTAAACCCTTTCTCTCCCAAGTTGCTTTTTGTCAGGGTATCTATCAGGGTAACAGAAATTAAACTAGGGAAGACAGCCTTAAAATGTGGGCAGCAACTTAAATTTTGAATATTAATTCAACCACAGTAACATTAAGTGGAAGAATAGACTTTAGTACCTCTTTAGATGGAGCTGATTATTATACATGAACCTGATAAGTTTCATGAACTCAGCTAATTGTATATGGAAAGGGAAATGATCTCAGACATGAAAATTCAAACTACAAAACCAAAGACACTCAGGCATTCTTACAGAGTCCACGAATTCTCAGTATCTTTCTTCAGAATAGCTTAATTAAGTAGTTTTCCAAGCCACAAGGGATTTTATACAGGGCATGCTTTTTTAAAAGTACTATAGGTAAGGAGAGTTTCTGATAACAGATGACAGTGGAAAGATGGATGTCAATGAAGATGTAAGGCAAATGTAATTTGGATGATGAGCACTCAGATGGCATAGAGATTTAAATATATATTTTATCATAGTTTTAATATGTAAAGTGCTGAGCAAACACTAGACACTTCATTCATATTATTTCTTTTTGTTTATGACTGAAAGCATTACTGAAAAAATCAGTATTGTGAAAAAATATTCACAATATTTCTTTGAATTTTAAAGAATTATGTATTATGAGGATACTTATCATGTGAAATAATAGGGTAGTGTATAGATACAATGGCCTTTTAAAATAGCCTTGGTGTTGCCACCCAGAGGCTGAGGAAAGGGATTGGGAGTTAGAAGTTAGCTTGGGGGATTGTGAGTTGTAGGCTAATCTGGACTATGTAGAAAAACTTGTTCTCAAAAATCAAAGAAAAAGCATAAAATTGAAATATAACTAGGTATTTAAAGATGTAAGTGATTGATAAAAATTACATTTGTGCAGGTTATTTGGTTCAGCAGTTAAGAGCACTTGCACTTTGTGTAGAGGACTCAGGTTCTGTTCTCAGTATCCACTGTAACATGAATGTTAAAAGGTCTTATTAATTAAAAAAAAAACTTGGAGCCAGATATTGAGGTGAAAGCTGAAAGATCAGAGAAACAGAACAAGCCACAGCCAACCTCACCTTGCCAACTCCTCAGCTGATCTTGTTTCCACAAATCCTCAGACTGAAAGCCTCTGAGTCCTCACCCCTAAGGGTCTCAGTTGAACTGCTGCTTAGTTCCTGTCTCCTCAGGCCTTATATATCTACTGTTCTCCACCCAGCCATGTCACTTCCTGGGATTAAAGTCATGTGTCGCCACTGCCTGACTCTGTTCCCAGTGTGGCCTTGAACTCACAGAGATCCAGACAGATCTGCCTCCCAAGTGATAGGATTGAGGGTGTGTGCCACCACTGTCTGGCCTCTATGTCTAATCTAGTGGCTGGCTCTGTCCTCTGATCCCCAGATAAGTTTATTAGGGTACATAATATATTGGGGTACACAATACACCACCACAACCCACATGGCAGCTCATGATTTTAACTCCAGCTCCAGGGTATCCAAAGACCCTTTCTGGCTTCCAAAGGCAAACATATGGTATAGATCTACTTTCAGGCAAAATAGTCACACATGTTAAATAAAAATAGATTGTATGTGCTGAATAGTAATAGCTACTACTTAAAAGCTATCTGAAAAAAGTTAAAGGAATTTACTCCCATTCTTTTATGTAATTAATTGTGCTCAATAAGATGGGACTCTTCCCAGTAGTGTCAGGTTAGTTAGTGTTATTATTCTCATCATTAATGCCCATGAAATCTTATTTAAATTTTAAGATACAGGTTCTTGAAGACAAGAGATAGTTTGAAGAGTTGACTTTTATGGTTATGGTAGGTTGCATAATAAATACTTAGTAAACTTTTAGGGAACTAATAAGTAATCAAATTCATTTTAAATTTGACTGGTGCTCTGTCCTTTGTTTTCCTTTGTTTCTTAGAAGGAAAAGGATATTCTCAACATGATAATCAGAACAAAAGTGAATAGCTTTATTGGTTATATAGTATCATTTCTGATAGGAAGCTTAAATGTTCATGAAAAATTTATGCTTTAATAAAAAATGTATTTAAAATTTAAAGCTGTCAGTTCAGAACAACCATAACTCATACATAGTGTCTAGTCATTTTAGATATAGGAGTATTTATAATTACTGCATTCTTATCTTTCATTTTAGTATGGCTTTATTAATTTTATGTAATATCAGCAATATTTTCATAACAAGCCAAGTCACAGTTTCTACGATCTACTATAAAAGAAGTGCAGAATTAATTTTAAATTACAGTTTGTAGATGTTATATTCTACTTATGCTCTCATATGTTCTAATGCAGGGTTACTGAACCAAATGGATTATTCCTAAATCAGGTCTGCCTTAGTTTCTACCTTGATTAAAGCAACTTAACCAGAAGATTTTTATGGCTTACATGTCCAGAGGGATACAGTCCATGATGGAAGGAAGGACTTGTTGACAGGAGCAGGAGGGTGGCTGGTCACATTGTACTCACTCTCATGAAGCAGAACATGAGTACTATTGCTGTGATGAAGCACCATGTAATGAAACATCAAAGCAACTTAGAGAGGAAAGGGTTTATTCAGCTTATGCTTCCGCATCACAGTTCATCATCAAAGGAAGTCAATGCAGGAACTCAATCAGAGCAGGAACCTTGAGGCAGGAACTGATGCAGAGACAATGGAGGAATGCTGCTTATAGAATCCAGAATCACCAGCTGTGGGATAGCACCACCCACAATAGGCTGAGCCCCATCTATCACTAATTAAGAAAATTCCCTACAGACTTGGCTACTATCTGATCTTGAGGAGGCATTTTCTCAATTGAGGCTTCCTCTTCTCAGATATCATTAGCTTGTGTCAAGTTGACATAAAAAACTATCCAGCACAATTGACCCCTTGTCAACTTAACACACACACATTTCACTGTTAAGCCACAATCTTTACTTTGTCATTTATCCCCAAGATATCACATTGAAAGCATGAAAATTTTAAAAGTCCCACAGCCTACAAATTAAAACACATTAAAAATTCAGTCTTTTAAATATCCAGTCTCTTTAAAAATAAAAAATTCCAACTGTGAATGCCTGTAAAAATCAAAAGTAGGTTAAATAATATCTTACTTCAAGAGGGAAGAACTGGGACACAGTCACAATTAGATTAAAACAAAACCAAACTCCTAACTGTAAATAACGCAATATCCAATGTCTGGGATCTACTCATGATCTTTTGGGTTCCTCCAAAAGGCTTGGGTCATTTCTCCAGCTCTGACCTTTGAAGAACATACAGCTTATCTTCTAGGCTCCAGCTGGCTCCACTCCATTGCTGTTGCTATTCTTGGTGGGCATGCCAGGTATTGACATCTCCAAAATGCTGGTGGCTTCTGCTGTAACTGGGCTTCACTTTCACCAGTAGCCTCTCCTGTGCTTTACCCAGGGAATACAACCCTGCCACATAGTGCCAAGCCTTAGTCTCTCTCCATGATCCATTCACACCTTTAAAACCAGCACCATGTGGATGACTCTTCCACCATCAAGTTTGGCTACAACCTTAGCAATGTCTGGAACAGAGCTTCTGTGTGCATATTCTCAGAAAACACTATCCAGAAGATTTCATCTCAATGATCCCGGCCTTTTCTTAATCACCACTAATTTCTTGGTTCTAGCTGACCAGCATTGAGTATCCTAGTGAAGCAAAGGTTTCACTTTAGTAGTTCTTGTATCTTGTTCATCATAACTGATTCTCCAGCCCTACCTAACTAGAACTACAGTCTTAATTCAAACAACAAATGGTGCTGATAGAGTTGTTAAACTTCATTCTGAAACTTCACAAGCCAGACCTCCATTGTCTGCATTGTCCTCAACATTCTTATCTTCTAAGGTCCTACAGAATACTCCACTCAGATCTCAACATTCAATGGCTTTTCTAGTCTAAGATTCCAATGTTTGTTTACAGTTCTCCCCAGAACACATCAGGTGTGTCATAGCTATTCTCCACTATCCTGCTATTAACTTGTCTTAGTTATGTTTATCATTGCTATAATAAACACCATAATCAAAGCAACTTGGGAAGGAAAGGATTTATTCTCCTTACACTTCCACATCATGGTTCATCATCACAGGAAATCAGGACAGGAACTCAAGCAGGAGTTCTTCTGAGGGCTTGGGTCATTTCTCTAGCTCTAATGTTTGTAGAACACACAGCTTGTCTTCTAGGCTCCAGCTGGATCCACTCCACTGCTGTTTCTATTCGTGGTGGTCATCCCATGGTACTGACATCTCTAAAATGCTGCAACTGGACTGCACTTTCACCACAGAGGCAGGAACCTGGAGACAGGAGCTGATGTAGAAGCCATGGAGGAGTGCTGGTTACTGACTTGCTCCCTCTGGCTTGCTCAGCCTGCTTTCTTATAGAATCCAGGACCATGAATGGCACTACACAAAATGGCCTAGTCCATCCACACTGATTTCCAATTAAGAAAATTATCTATAGGCTTTCCTACAGCTGAATCTTATGGAAGTATTTTCTTAATTGGGTTCCCTTCTCTCTGATATCTTTAGCTTGTGTCAAGTTGACCTAAAACTATCCAGCATGCTAGGTCAGTTCTAAACATTCAAATACACAAGCCAATGTGCATAGTAGAGTAAAGTCTGTGACAGCTACTTACTTATATAGTGGTATAACTTCTTGAGCCCCGAGATCAGTTTGTAAAAACCTATTATATAAACATCATTGCCAAGGACTGTACACATCTAAAACCATGACCGGCCGCAAAAAGTTGGGATGTAGGCTGGCAGTGTAATAATTTTGTTCCCCTTTGGCTGGATCTGTACCTGGAATGATATTTGAGAACAGTGAAGGTTTCTTCACTTTATCCTTCTAAGTTACACTCTTTTTAGTCCTAGGCACTTTCATGTCCAGTTGTCATAGAGATCTGGAATTCTAGTTCTGAGCTCAAGTGAAACTAATTCATAGCACCCAACTAATGGTGCACTCTTGATCAAATTTTCATTCTTTAACATTTTTTTAATTGTTCTTGACACACTTTGTAAGAGGAAACCTCAACTGAGGAATTGCCTTCATTCAGCTGACCTGTGTTCATGTCTATGGGGCATTTTCTTGACTTCTAATTTATGTAGGAGGGCCCAGTCTACCATGGGCATTGACATCCCTGGGCATATGGGCAGTATGACAATCAGCTGAGCTAGCTAGAAAGATCAGCAAGCCATAAGCATCCTCCTCCATGGTCCCTGCCTCAGCTCCAGCCTCCAGGTTCCTGCCTTGGTGATGATGGACTATTCACTTTATTTTAAATCAAAATAAGCCCTTGACTCCCCCAAGTTGTATTTGGTCAGTGTTCTACCATAGTATTAGAAAGAAAAGTAAATTAGAACAGTGCATATTCATTTTTCAGAATAATGAGTTTCATTTGAATATTTCTTTTATGTATATGATATAATTTGCTCTTATGTTACTTAGAATGATGATCTCTAGTCTCCAGAAAAGAACATCATTTTTCCTCTTTATGATTTATTAAAACTCCATTTTGTATATATGCCAGATTTTCTTTATCCCTTCATTTGTTGATAAGCATTTAAGTTGGTTCCATTTCTTTGGTATTGTGAATGGTGCTACAATGGATGTGGAGTAGGCTGCCTTGCTTGTTTTAGGCATTGTGGTTGTTTAAATAAAAATTCCTCCCCACTCCACCCCCGCATTTAAAGCTCATATATTTGAATTCATAGTCATCCGTTGTGGCACTACTTGAGAACAATTAGGAGGTGTGGCCTTATTGGAGTAGGTGTGGCCTTTTTTAAGGAAGTGTATCAATAGGGGTGGAGTTTGAGATTTCAAAAGTCCAAGTCAAGTACAGTGACTCGTTTCCTGCTTCCTGCTGCTTGTGGTTTCAGATGTAGAACTCTCAGCTACTTCTCTAGCACTATGTCAGTCTGTATGCTGCCATGCTCCCCATCATGACAATAGATGACTAAACCTTTGAAACCATAAGGAAGCCCCACTTGAGATTTGCTGTGGTCATATTTTGTCTTAACAGCAACAGAACACTGACTAAATAGGGACATCCTCAAGAGTGGTATACTTGGACCATGATGTAGTTCTATCTCTAGTTTTATGAGGAACCTCCATTCTCATTGCCCATGGTAACTGAACTGATTTGAATTTCTATGAAAAATGAATAGGTGATATTCCCTACCTCTCTCCCATCTCATTGGCATTTGTTGGTTTTTGTTTCCTTGAGTGAGGTAAAATGAAATTCTAGTATAGTTTTGATTTGCATTATGGATAAGAGTGTTGAACATTTTTTCATATTTTTTGTTATTTGTGCTTTAGCATCAATTTTCTGATCTATAGAATATAGATAAAGTGGAATCTATACCATAGGGTTTTCTTGAGGATTAAAATTCATTTGGAACTGCACCTAGAACATACTAAATAGGTAGTATGTGTAAATGTTATAGCTCCCTGATTTCTTGACTATGGTATACTGTCAGATATTTTCAACGTTATAAATTGCTCCTCATTCAAAACTACTTTTGTCTACTTTTTGTTTCTTGACAAATAAAGTCATTTATTCATTCATTCATTCACTCAAGATAATATAGAATATAGGTAGAATACAGAAGGAAATCAATATTAATTATTACTAAAAAGTCATTGGTAACTGCAACTCCCATAAAATTACATTAATATTCATGGAATAAACCTTATTTTCTGCAGTTACTCTTTGTAACAATCGAAGATGTCAGTCATGATAATAAATGGGAGGAAAGATCACATGCAATATATGAGGCACTGTCATTGCACACCTACTGCTCAGGTTAGTTGGAATTGTACAGAGGCTCTCTTGCTTCTTTGGTTAAAACATACATTTTCAAAAAAGTATGAATCCTTTGGCAGAAGTAATATGGCAGTATACAAGGAAGGGTTGGAATAAGGATGATATTGTTGGGGTTGTGAGAGTAGATGAGATCCAGTGTAGGTTCATTTTATGTAGTTTATATGTAAGAAGAAAAACTCCATTGGACTGTATCATTGAATCTTTGTGTCCATTTGTTGAAACTCTGCTCCTAATGAGATGGTGTTTGCAAGTGGAGCCTTTATGAAAAGCAGGTCATGAGGTGTGAATTCCTTGTAAATGGGATTAATGTTCCCCTAAGGGAAGACCAGAGAACCAGCTAGCCTGTGAGGATGCAATTAAAAAGCTGATAGTCCAAAGGCTGTAAAGACTATTTCCTAAAAAACTGGGCCCTATTTGCACTCTAGTTTTTCTTTTGTGAATCTACAGAATTATGAGACATAAATTTTTGTAGTTTAAATTTGTAGTATTTTGTTATAGCAACATAGCTGATTCAGATGAAGACTAACTTTAGTCTTATGATTTGTGGGAGGCCAGCTCTCACCTTTTCCAGGGTTCCTATGAGGAGGAGAAAGGAATAAAAAATTTTTAGATAGAAAGATAGCAAAGAGGAGAAAGAACACAGGATATCTTCAAGAGGACCTGGATCAAAACCCAACAGTCCCTTCTGTCTCTTCAAAAGGGCTTTTTGTAACAATGCTAAGGGGCAAGGAAAAAGACCTCCGCCTTTCTAGATACAGCCAAGTATAAACCCTTCCAAACACCTGGTAAACACACCCATGGTCAAATCATCCCCTTATGTAGCACTGCTGGATAAAGTAAACTCAGATTCTTGGACCCTGAGTAATTTGGGCCTCCACAATGATTCAAACATTAATAAGTTATTTTGTTTGGTTCTATGCTTTAGTGTGGAGATAAAGATACAGTTGCTCATTCAGATAATTCTGTAAACAGTGAATAGTCCATTTTAGGAGAAACATGCCAGTTATTTCATATTTGGCTTTGACTTCTTAGAGCAGAAAGTACAGCAGGGACCAATCTAAACTGCTCCTATTACATGAACAGCATTTCCAATTTGATTTTCTCATAAAGACAACTGTCCCAGTAGGTGAGTAATTATAAGAGCACTGATGGGGAGAAGAAGGACTTGGGTATACAGTGCTATAAGTACTCACTTTAGTTAGATGCACACTGAGTGCTGTAGTACTTAAAGGAAGGACTAATTTGTTAGACTTGCTTTTTAGACACATAACAGAAACTTGGAGTTCCACTGAGAGAATTTGTCATTAAACAATAAATGGACAGAGTCTAGAAGAATGATAGATTTTGGCTAAAGGAGTTTACATCTACTATTTCTGTTTTCCAAATTAATCTTTTGCAACAGGTAGAACTGATACTTTTACTTATAAATTATATAAATTCATAACAAAATCATCAAAAGTCTCATAATTCCTTAGTTGAAAAAATCAAGTAAACATTAATCTCTGTTTATTGTGATTCTTTCTGTCATCTTTGTTGGTAGTTAAATATTTAAAGAATTAATATCAGCCATCATAAACTATCAAAATAAATAGAAGTGAAAACTTCTCAAGTGCACCAGGAAGCCAGAATTCCCCTCACACCAAGATCAAAGATGAGAATAAAGTTATAAATCTATTTATTTTATGAATACTGATGTAGATGGAAATTCTCAATAAAAAGCTAAGCTAAGGTGCTGGAGAGGTGGCTCAGCAGTTAAGAGTACATTCTGCCCTTACAGTAGACCAGAGTTTGGTTTCCAGCACCTGTGTCAAGTCATTCACAATCACCTGTAACTCAAGTTCCAGGAGATCTGGTTCTCTCTTCTGGCCTTCACAAGCACCTATACTCACAAAGCCATATATACACACAAAATTCACACATGTACAAATAATCAAAAATGAATAAATTATAAACTGAATGTAGCAACTTAGAAAACTATACATCAAATAAAATTTGCCCCAAAATGCCTATTTTTAACATCTAAAGTACCAGTATAGAACTGTGTTAATATAAGAAGGAACAAAACCCATAATATTTTCCACAGATGGAGGAAAAAAAATCTTTCCACAATGGAACATTTGTTTCATAACAAAGCATTCCCTAAAATAGTAACAGAAAGATGACATATTCAACTTACTAAAGGGTGCCTTGGAAAAACTCACACCCAACATTGTTATTGATTTGAAACATGGAATGTTTCTTAATTTTAAGAGGTCCATGAGGATATATGCACTTGCTTCTGTTCTCCATTACCCAAGGGAGTCTTGCTTGTACAATCAAGTAGGGAACACAAAAAAGTTCTTTCAATTAGAAATATAAAACTGTCTGCAGTCTCAGATGATATTTGACAAGCAAGATGATCTAATGTCACTTGCTAGTAAAAATTACATTTCTATACAGTGTCAGAAACAATTCAAAATGAAAATTAAAACATGAATTATATTTATAATAGCATCAAAATAAATAATTGAAATAAATATAGCCAACAAGCCTAAGACTTATACACAAATATTAAAATAAATTAACATCCTAAATAATGGAAGGATATCTGATTAAGGCTTAATGTTGACTAAATGACAAAAGTACCATAAATGAGCTACAGGTTCAATGTATTTTCTATAAAATTGAAGTTTTATTTTCCTTAAGGAAAGTAATACATTGATTCTAAAATTTATTTGGAATTACTAAAATACTATTGAAGTTTGAAGAATTTTTACTTATCGATCACAAAATTTATTGCAAAGTCACAATAACCAAGGCCTGTGGTGCTAGCATAAGAATAGGCATAGAAACCTGTAAGATAAAAGTCAGAGTCTAGTATAAGTTCTGCACTTAAGTCAGTTTTTGGAAAGATGTCATTACAATTCAGAGAGAAAGGATAGTCTTTTTCCAACAAATTGTTAAGGAGGGACTACTAATTATCTTCATAAGAAAGGATAAATTTGGATCCCTACCTTATAACATTAACAAAAATTAAATCCAAATGGATCACAGGCTTAAATGTACATTCTAAAATTATAAAAGTCACAAATGAAAACATGAGAATTTGATTCCATTTATAGGAAATGTTCGGAAAACTGAATCTAGGGCAAGAAGAAACATACCAGTGGCTTCCTATGCTGGGGTGACAGTGATACCCAGGGTAGTGGAGATTACCCAGGAATGGATAATAGATTCCTTTTTTGTGCAATGAAAATGTTCTAGAACTCATTTTTAGTGATTTTTTTCCATTGTTGAAATCAACTCTAATATTCACTGTTTCATTCTTCAGTGAGTTGATTTTTCTTCTATTATTATTGTTATTAAATTGTATTATTATTGAAAATTATTATTATTAAAAAATAAAGTCAGGGGATATCATTCAGGGTGTAGAGTGATTACCTAGCATGCACAAAGACCTGCAATGCCCCTAAGTTCATGATCCTCTGCACAGCATGGACTAGGCATGATGGAGGTTAGAGGACCAATTGTGGGAATTGGTTTTCCCATTTCACATGGATGTTCCGGGGATCAAACTCAGGTCATCAAGCTTGACAACAATTACCTCTACCCACTGAGCCATCTCAGTATCCCAAGTCCATTTTTTCTTTGGAAATATTATAAAATAACTCTGTGAGAAACACTGGGATACCTTGGCCTTTTGAAAAAAATCAAAGCACACTTCCAGTGATACACTTCCTCCAACAAGGCCACATCTCCTAAACTTTTCAAATAATGCCACTTCCTGGTGACCAAGAAGTAAGTCTTTCTCTATCACTGTCTCTCAGTTAAACTGAAGCAAACTTTCTTCCCATTAGACTGGCTGGCCAGAAAATAACAGTGATCATCCCCTGTACAGCACATTTCTAACCACCCTCATCTGTGTCTTGTGACACCATGCCCAATTGTAAGATACTGGGGATGAAACCCAAGATTTTGTGATGCGAAGCAAGTACTCTATCAACTGAACTACATCACCACCCACAAAATCTCACATTTATTTCCATCTTTTTCTTTTTAAGTTTGTGATATGGGAGGGTAAACCCATGGCCTCACATCAAGTCCTTTCATATATTAAGCTACATTTTGTAGTTGGTTTGTTTTGAATTTTTGAGACAGGGTCCCTTGCTCTTTGGTCCTTTTCTGACCTCAAGCTTGGGTATTCCTCCTTCAGCTTCCCTATGCAGGATTACAGGTAGGCATAATTTTGACTGAAATGTGAATATTAAGACCATAAAATATTTGGAAACCAGCAAAATGTATTTCTAAAGTTTTAGAAATTATTAAAGCTTTAGGATTTGAAATCAAAATCTACCTTTAACTTTAAAATTTCAGTTTATACTTTTAAGAGCAAAATTTATCTGCATAGTAACAATCACATTACTAAGCCTCAATAATTAACTCTGAACATATATCCTAAGTATAAGATTGTCTCAAAATGGACAGGCTCTAAAGGTACACAGCAAATCCTATCTCAAAAAACTTGTCTTAAAATTTATCCAGTTATCTTAGGAATTATATTTATAGCTTATTTTTCTTAGAATCCAATTTAGTGTTAAACAACTAATTTCAGATTTCTTTAGCATCTTTTCTTCTAAATTGTCTCTTTCTTTGTAATGTTAACAAATTTGTCATCTACATTTTCATGATTAGAATAAGTGAATTTTATGGATTGAATGCTAAGTTTGTGGTAGTCCCATTGTATAACAGCAAGAGGCATGTTACTATTTTGTACTCCAAGACAAGACAGGTTGGACTTCTGAATTTCCTGCCTCAGCATTTAAAGCTGGGATTACAGATGCCCCAGCATGCTCTGCTTCCCATTTTTACTATTGGTTTTAGATAACTTGGTAAAGGCATCAGCCCTTGAGCTCTTCATTTGGTTATTACTACATTATCTATGGTTTAATACTTTGAATGATATAATGTATTTTGTTGAATGAGTGTAGAATCACTAGTAACTCTTTAATCATTACTTTTAGTGGTCACATATTAATGACTTTTCCTTTCTATTCCCTAATCATTTTAGACATAACTATGAACAGATTAAGAAGGATCTGTAACTGCCTAATTGTCCCCAGTCCATCCTTTTTCCTGTCTACTCAATTATAATGAAGTCTACCTTAAAGAGAAGGAATAAACAGGAGCCAGTTATCTCCTGAGCAATAGGAACTCAGATAAAATGTACCCATGCCAGTCTTCTCTTCAAAGTCTTCAAACATAGGAGAGAGTGCCTACAGGATCAGTCAGAAAAGTGATGAAAATCCACACAGTATGCTTTCTGCACCAACAAGCCTTGGGTGTGTTTCAATTCCTTAAAATAAAAAAGTTAACAAAAATCCAATTGTGCATATAAAATGGTATATAACTATAGGAAGCATTATCCTAAGATATAAAATGATATATGAATATAGAGAGCTCTAGCCTAAGGTATAAAATGCAGTATAAATGTAGAGAGCAGTACCTGAAGGATTTGGAAACTGACTTTTGAGAGAGAATGAAGAATATCTTTTCAAAAATCTGCGTTGTGATCTTTGTGTTTTATTTTTAGATAGGAAGAGGACATTGCATCTGTGAAATATAAGATAACTGCTTTCTCTTTTCCTTGCTTTGAGGTGGACTCTGGGTATTGGTATTTTAATGCTTTTCTAGGTAACTTTACTGGACATCCAGAGACAATAACTTTTGGGAGAACTAGGTAACTCTAGTTTAAAAGGGGATTGGACATGAAATTGAGGGGGTTAACTCTCAGTGGAGAAAATAGCATGCTGGGTACATCTACTGATGGCATGGATTGGTCACTCGTATTCATGTATAGGGCTCTCTTTTTTCCCCTTGACTTGTTGATTTGAAAGGTAACTTGAGGAATGGGGCCGTAAAGTAGAATAATTTGTAAGAGTTATAGGCAGAAGTATTTCTGTGATTGTAGGAATAACATGCTATTTTCTATGGTGTCCTACAGCTAATCATTGCAACACAATAAGCCCCATTCATTCCAACCCTATTACATCCATTTGTAAAGTAAATTATACCCTCTTCTGTGTGACAAGATATTAAGAAAAACAGTTTATTCAAAATATGTCAGCTATAGCAATGAGATTGGAAAGGAGAAGAAAAATATAATCTAGGTTTTCATTGTGTTTGACTACAGACATCTGTAAACACTGGTTATGAGACACAAGAAGCCTGTTGTAAATATTCTGAAGGAATAGTAATTAGGGGCAATGAGTCACAGAGATCTGTCAGGTGAAAGGCATAAAATTAGCTTTTTCAGAGCTTCAGATCACAGTAGCATTTCAACTTTGATATCCTTAGAGAATAACCAAATTGAAGATGAACATGAGTAAATATTGATAATCCATCCATACTATTGAATTTGTTAGGTATAATATCTATCTCCTAGGCCTTGTACATATACCTAATCTGAAAGTACATACACTTTGAAAAGATGGAAAACAAACTTGTGGAGATGTTTGCTCTTCCTTTATTACATTTTAGAAAAATTGTATAAGTAACATCCCACATAGTATGGGCTTCATATTCATGTCTGCTTTAAAATGGACATCTAAATTAGCACCTGAGGCTAAACATGTTTATATCCATGGGTTCCCTGGCATAGGGGCAAAGCAATGCTAGTCAAGTCTAAAAGACAAAAGACAAAATGTTTGCAAACATGGCTTAGGAGTTCCTTTTGAGGAGATGTTCCTTCCCATGGGGGAGGAACATAGTGGCTTAAATGACATGTGTCTTTCACTAGAAAATTCAAGATATTCTGCAGGAACAAGGTTCAATAGTCTATATAAAAGTGAACAATACCTAATACCTCAGGAATGACACTAGAAATAAAAATGAGAAGACAAGGATTAAAAAATAAAATCAAGGACAAGAATAAGTAACTATAGAGACCTAGATTTAATTGTTCTGGGGAGATAGGGGTGCTTCATATGGAGTTTACAATGTCATATATACTTAGCAAGCAGTCTACCTTTGGACTTTGTGCTCAGAATCTGAAGATCAAGATTCTAATTCTGTTTCTGTTATGAATTTGCTAGAAACTGTTGCTAAGCCATCCTACCTATTGACTTCACTTCAATATCTGCATCAGGCTAGTATTTTAGTGGTTTACAATTTTTTTAATACCTGACTAGAGTCTTTCTTTGAGGTATAATATGTAAATGAGATGTATGTAAAGCTATAGGAGTCAAATTCCTTGAGGCCCGACCTCTCTGCCTTCCCTATGTTCCTGAAACTGACTTGGAGGCATTGCCTCAGATACCATCAGACCCTGAGGACCTTGCTACACCAATTGTGGTCCAGAAAACAGGAGCTTCATTTGGCTGAAGATTCAGTACCTCAGAGGCTTCTAAAGACCTTCAAGCCCCCAGCAGGAATGACTAAATCCAAACCTGCATTCTAAGAGGTCCTCCAGAAATTGACTTCACATAAAGCCTGGCTCTACATAGGCATGCAACTACATTTGAAAACTAGTTACTGAACTATTTTTGTTAGTCCATAGTGATTATTGGTATTAATTTTGTCCTTTGATAGATATTGGAGCCCACTGGGTTTACTGGTGACTGTAACCAGCAGGACTGCATAGGAGGTTGATTGGATCACAGGCCCGAGTGACAGGTGTTTGTATGGGTCTACACATGGCAATAACTAGCAAAGGGGAGGTCCTTTGCCCCTCCCCTTGGCATTGTTATAAATAGCCCTTTGGAATAGAGCTTCAGGCAGAGGTGGATAAGGATCCAGGTCCACCCGAGGCAATCCTATATTTTCTATCTGTTTCTCTCCCCTCTTTACTTCTAAGTCTCTTATCACTCATTCCTCAAGAGTCCCTGGTGTAGCTGAAGTTTTCCTGTGTCCCACCTGGCCCATGGTCAGGACAAATCTCTCTCACCCAGCAGTTCTGCAGCCGCTTGGACCCAAGTAAACACACAGAGGCTTATATTAATTACTAACTGTGTGGCCTATTGGCTCAGGCTTCTCACTAGCTACCTTACATCTTAAATTAACCCATTTCTATAAATTTATACTTTGCCATGTGGCTCTTGGCTTGCCGGTATCTTTACATCTTGCTTCTCCTGGCTGCTAGCAGCATCCTCACTCAGTCTTCCTGTTCCCAGAATTCTCTTCTCTGCTTGTCCTGCCTATACTTCCTGCCTGGCTACTGACCAATCAACATTTTATTTATTAACCAATCAGAGCAACACATTCACAGCATACAGAGTGATATCCATACCACCCTGGGGTAAATAAATGTTGGGGCTGGTCCCCTACACACAGACTACTGACTCTTAATTGAAATATCAGTGATCAGGAACAAAAAATATGTGACCAGAATGTCGTTTTTAGAGGTTTAGATATAGAATGTAGTACTTTATTGTTTTATCATATTGCCAGCCCAGACTATGCCTATTTCATAACCTTACCTTAATGTTTATTGGTGTACTAGTCAAAAGCCCCATAAGAACTTAATGGCATATTCAAAAGGCATGACTGAAGATAGTTTTAAATAAAGTGTGTAAGAATATAATTGTGAACAAGCTTAAGTGTGGGGCGTTTACCCACCACCCCCACAGCTTCCCAGAGTTTTCTTGAGTGTGAGCAGCAGGAAATATTAGATAGAAAGATTTATTGCGGAGAACATCGCAGAGATAAATAGATAGAAAATAAAGGATAGCCTTGAGAGGGCCTGGAACCTTTTCCAACGGGCCCCTACTGTCTCTGCCCCTGGGTTTTTATAGAGACGCCAGGGGGTGGAGCAAATGACCTCCTCCCCTAGCACAGCCAAGTGCAGACCATCTCAGACACCTGCACTCAGGCTCGTGGTCCTAATCATCCTCTATGTGGATCTGCTGGGTAAAGCCACGAGGAACCCGTGAACGGCCCCCCACAGGTCCCCCTTTCTTATTATATAAAAAAATAACTATTAATGGCTTACAGCAATCTCCATAGCTGTTACACTTCCCAGTATGGGAGTAGAGGATGATAAAGATGGCATTTCTCTTTTGAATTAGGTCCAAGGTGACTACAGCAGTCTTAGCTGCCTCAAGGCCTTTCTAAACCAAAAACTCTTAAGGCGACTACAAACTTAAA
>CABHPQ010145365.1:5137-35273 GCA_902168405.1 Peromyscus aztecus
TTCTTTTCTTTTCTTTTCTTTTCTTTTCTTTTCTTTTCTTTTCTTTTAACAAGAACCTTAAATCTAATCTCCTTTGCTTGACCCTTTTCCTAACCCTTAAGCAACTTGTAACCAACCCTCCTAAACAGCTCAGTCAGTAGAGCATGAGACTCTTAATCTCAGGGTCATGGGTTTGGGTCCCACGTTGGGTGCCAGATGTAGATGAACAATCTTATTAAATAAAAAACACAGAGTCAAATTCAGAGTTAAAATCCCAAGAGGTCAGAGCAGTAGTTAAGGGCTAGGAAACCCTTTCTTACTCTTCACTGTCTCTGCTGTCCTACCTCTCCCCAAGAGACCTACTTCCTGTGTATTTGTCCTTTTTATTGACTTTCTATTCTGCCCTCTCATTGGTTGTAAATCCAACCACATGACTTCCTCGTCACTGCCTGTCTGTACAGACCTCCAGGTCTTCTATGGTTGGTATTGAGATTAAAGGCATGTGTCTCCATGCTGGTGGTAGCCTTCTGCCTGTCATGTGATCAGGATTAAGGGCATGTGCTACTACTGCCAGATTTCTGCTATGGCTTGCTATTAGCTCTGACCCTCAGGCAACTTTATTTATTAACATACAAATAAAATCACATTTCAGTACAAATAAAATATCACCATACAACATGATAAACATGTCACTCCTATTATCTGGTTGGAAATAGACTGGTGATTCAGAATGGTTCAGTAACAATAGCCTTTCCCTAGAGGAAACCGAAAAAGGCCTAGGAAAAGACAAACCCTGGATTAGCAGCCACACAGCCAGCCAGTAGCAAAGGCAAAGCTAAGATATATTCTCCTCACTCCTCTCTACGACTCTAGCACCACTGAAAGACCATAGTGAGGTCACTTATATTGGCTTCCAACTTCTCCTAACCCTGCAGTTACAGCTTCAGGCTCATCTTAAACAACTTGGATTATGACCCTAAACATCTTTACTACAGCTAGAAAAACTACACTATTAAATATATGTGCCACTTCCCAGAAATTTTGAGATATAATTCACTCATATTTTTGATATTAGAGTACTAAATATCTGTATTACTCGGGGTTCTCTAGAGAAACATAAATTATAGAATAAACATATATTAAGAAAATTGATTATTAGATTGGCTTACAAGATATGTGCTGAGTAGTCAGCAATGGCCATCTTCATGCAAGAGAGGCTAAAACCCCAGATCTGCCCATTCTTTGAAGCAGGAGAGCAAGGAGTCATAATCTGGTACATAAGACCTGGAGGATTTCTGGAGACTAATGGTCTTTAGCATGCTTTGGAAGATCGAAGGAACTGGGCAGCGACAAGAACAGATGGATATACTCACCAGCAAAGAGTGAAGGTGGGTAAGCAGGAATCACTGGAGGTGGGCATGCAGGAAGTACTGAAGGTGGGCATACAGGAAGTACTGAAGGTGGGCATACAGAAGGTACTGGAGTTGAGCAAACAGGAAGTACTGAAGGTGAGCATGCAGGAAGTACTGAAGGTGACCATACAGGAAGTACTGAAGTTGGGCATGTAGGAAGTACTGAAGGTGGGCATGCAGGAAGTACAGAAGGTGGGCAAGCAGGAAGTATTGGAGATAAGCATACAGGAAGTACTGGAGGTAAGCATGCAGGAAGTACTGAAGGTGAGCATGTAGGAAGTACTGGAGGTGGGCATGCAGGGAGTTATAGCAGGAATCTTTTAAGAGTCTTATTAATAAAATCAAACCCAAGGCCAGTTATTAGGGTGAATGCTGAAAGACCAGAGAAGCAGAACAGGCCACAGCAACCTCACCTCACCAGTTCCTCAGCTGATCTTTTTTTCTCAGATTGGAAGCCTCTGAGTCCTCATCCAGAACGAATCTCAGCTGAACTGCTTCTCCAAAGCCTAAAAGCTTAACCAGCCAAAAGTTTCTACTTCCTGGTCTTCACGCCTTACATTCCTTTCTGCTTTCTGCCATCACTCCCTGGGATTAAAGGCTCACTTTCTGGAATTAAAGGCGTGAGTCAACATGATTAGCTGTATCCTTGAACACACAGAGATCCAGGTAGATCTCTGCCTCTGGAATGCTAGGATTAAAGGCATGTGCTACCACTGCCTAGCCTCTATATTTAATATTGTGGCTGTTCTGTTCTCTGACCCCAGATAAGTTTATTAGAGTGCACAATATTTTGGGGAACACAATACCACCACAGGAAGTACTGGCGGTGAACATGCAGGAAGTACTGGAGGTGAGCATGCAGGAAGTACTGAAGGTGAGCATGCAGGAAGTACTGAAGGTGGGCATGCAGGAAGTACTGAAGGTGGGCATGCAGAAGTACTGCAGGTGGGCATGCAGGAAGTACTGAAGGTGGGCATGCAGAAGTACTGCAGGTGGGCATGCAGAAGTACTGCAGGTGGGCATGCAGGAAGTACTGGAGGTGAGCATTCAGGAAGTACAGATGGTGAGCAAACAGGAAATACTAGAGGCAAGCATGTAGGAAGCCCTGAAGGTGACCATGCAGGAGGTACTGGAGGTGGGCAGACAAATAGCACCAAAGGTAGGCAGACAGGTAGCACTGCTCTGCCCCCAGACCTCTTTGTATTTGTGCTGCTGCCAGAAGGTACCACCAGTTCTGTCAGTGAATCCTCTCTGAAGTTCTCACATACCAGCAAATATGAGTGTCTCTTAGTTGACTTTAATCAAGCTGATTGTCAAGACTAAGGCTTAGGTTGCGAAGCTAAGCTTCCCCTGGGTGGCAGTTCCTGGGTGCCCTGCTTTTGGTGTCTACTTTGCTTCCCCATGTCAGGTTCTACAATTCCCAGCTCTGACCCCCCAACCAGTACCCAGCGGGATTCATTCTGGAACATCTATGAGAGATGTGGTTTTCCCTTATTCTCTACAGCCTATAACCAGCCAGGTTGCTTCCTTGTCTCTATGAGAGCAGCCACCTCAACTTCTAGAGCACAGGTCCACACCAGGTGTTTTTTGTCCTATATTTTTTCACAAATTCTTTGATCAATACACATTTCCAGATTCTACACGTAAGCCTGAGTCTCTGTACTGCTCAACTTTGTCTGTTCTGTGCATTATACACACTTAAAATCACTGCTTAGAAAGTATTTTATATAGGAAAACATCTTTTCTCTAACACCTACTAGAGTAGTGTCACAGAAGAGTTACTGAAAAGGCACCATTGAAAGAAAGCACGTATTTGTCCTTCTGAGACTAGCTTAATTTGCTTAATATGATTATCTCCATTTGCATCTGTTTTCCTACAAGCAGCAGAACCTCATTCTTCTTTAGGGATGAAAACAATTCCATTGTGTATATAAACCACCTTTTCCTCAGCCTTTCCTCTGATGTTGAACAATTAGGTTGGCCCCATAATTTAGCTGTTGTGAATGCTAAAATAAACATGGATATTCAAGTGTCTCTGTGGCTCCCCATTTTACATAGCCACATAAAATCATGCATGTACATGTAAAATTTACGTAGAAGTAAAATTGTCTAGAGAAACAAAGGAGACAAATATAAAGGTTAGGGTGGGAAATGGAAAATTGCAGATAAGGAAATATGCTCAACACACAATAGATAACTGTGTGAAATTTTTAAAATAAATAGATAAGAAATTTTTATTTAAAACTGCTACTGTATGTAGTTGAAATGCGACATCTCAGCCTCAGACTGCCAGGTTGGCTTCATACTCCTGCTGCAATGCTTTTTACTCGATTGTGGACACTATCCCTCTGGAACTACAAGACATTCTAATCCTTTTAACCTAAGTTTCTTTTGGCCATGGTATTTTTATAGCAACGAAGAGTCACTAATACTGCCCCCAGCAGAAACAAACTTCCATGAGGATGTTTGGAGAGTTGGTGGAACTCACCACACAGTTTACCAGATTATTGTTCCTACCTCCAGAGATTGTGGGACTCTGTTTGCTTACGTTTAAAATAAAGAGTCAAAATAAACCTGCAAGTGGATGGTAGAACAGTAGCTAGAATGTCCAAAGCACTGGGTTCCATCCCCAGCACAGACAAAAACAAGACAAAACAAAACAACAACAAAAACAAAAACAAAAAACAATATTAATAGTGAAGTGATTGTAAAGAGAGAAGCAAGGAAGATGGGTGTGTTTCGTCATGTCATTTCTCAAGACTATTTCAACTTTTCCTTTCTGCTTAAAATGTAAAACAATAAAGAGAACACCAGCTATAAGAAGAAATCCTTGGGTTGGGATGCAGCTCAGTATGTAGGATGATTGTCTTCCATGCACAAAGCTTGAATTCCAGCATCATGCAAACCAGGTATGGAGGTGCATTTCTATAGTCTTAGCTCTGGGGAGGCAGGTATATGAAAAACAGAAATTCAAGATCACCCTTGACTGCATAATCAATTCCAGGACAGTCTAGGATACATGGACACCCTGTCTCAGAAAACAACAGCAACAAAACCATGCAACATTTTTGTTTAGTTTCTGGAACCTTTATTTCTACATCCAATCTTTCACATGACTGAGAAATATTGTGTGGGGATTGATTAAAACAGTTTTGGGCAGTGTCAGATGTGTCTGATGTACCCCGGTCAGTGGAGCAACCATGCTCACTTAGGCAGCTTTCCTCATAGATTTACCTAACTAGCCAATGCTTTCCTTACTTGGCCTTCAATCCCCATTTTATTTGCATCTTTTCTACAACAAAGAGCCAAGCCTTACTCATCAAAGAAGCATTTCCCATCTAGGTGTTCTACAAAGAAGTCAAAGTGTCCAGACAACCAACAGCACCATTGCCATGTGAACAATGAAAAACCAAGAGAGCAAAGAAGCTGTGGGAGGAGGGTTCCTGTGAATGATGCTGGTGATGGCACCCACAGCATCTTTACAATGTTAGGTGAGACATAACACCCCAACAAAGGGGCCAGCAATGGTTACTCACTGTGGCATGGAGCAGTGAAGTGATTCTCTGAGGTAACAGGTCCATTCAGAGTGTGATTGGTGAGATCACAGTGATAGGAAGGTAACTCATTGTGACCAAAATCCAGGCTCAAACTAGATTCAAGCTCTAATCATTCAGTAAATATGACAGTTTGTTTAGCTTTACTTACTTCAATATCATTCATAAATAGGAATATCTACTTAATCCATAGTCACGAAAATCATTTAATTGTGAAATATAGCATACTATTTTCTTCCTGTTTCTGTGACAAAACACTACTGTGAAAAACGACCTGGGGAGGAAAGGGTTTATTGTCCTTACATGTCCCAATCACATTCCATCCTGAGGGAAGTCAGGGCAGAAACTCAAGTGGTAGCAGAGGCAGGACCACAGAGGAACACTGCTTGCTGTCTTGCTTCCCATAGCGTGCTCATCTTGCTTTTTTATACAATACAGGGCCACCTGCCTAGGGGCAGTACCTCCCACAGTGGGCGGAGTCCTCCCACATCAATCACCATTAATCAAGAAAATGCCCCACAGACATGCCCACAGGCCAATCTAATACAGGCAGTTCCTCAGTTGAAATTGTCTCTTCCCAGACTCTAGTCTATGTCAAGTTGACAGCAATTAACTAGCACACCATTGTATGAACCATAGACCCAGAAATATTGTTTAAAACTTCCTTTTTATGGCTCAATGAGTAATGTATGGGACATGAATTCAGATCGCCAGAACCCAGAACCCACCTGAAGCCAGACTTAGAAGCATGAGTCGGTACTCTCGGTGACCCTACAGTGAACTAAGAGGTGGGAACAGGAGAATCCAGAAAAACTCCCAGGCCATTTAGCCTGCTGTATATAGTGATGACCAAGCAAAATGAGACCCTGTCTCAAACTAGGTGGAAGGTGAAGACCCACACTCAAGGTTGATCTCTGACTACTACACGTGTGTCATGAACATGAGCACATCTACTCACATATACAAACATGCACACACACACACACACAAACACACACACACACACACACTTATAAGATTTTTAAAAATCTCTCTTTGGACTGGCTTTTCCTTCTATGGATGTGTCTGCAGATAACAGGGGACAAAAATAAAGCTTTCATCCATATTGAAAAATCTATGGGCCACTGACTATAATGCTTTCTACTTCATTAATTTAGAGTGGCACACTTCTGTGTTTGCTCAGTGAAAACAGGCACATGTCTGGGAACTGTTCACTGCGGACTGGATTTATTGGCGAGAATTACAGTTATGCAGACAAGAAAAGGAAAAGTGTACCCTAAACTGCCTTGTTTACGTCAATCCCACTCCACGGGGTGGAGAACTTCCTGATGGTGCACAGATTGAGGCTGATATGCTCATGATTCATTGTTTGGAAATTAATTAACTGTGACTCCAAACAAATGTCTCTGTACATTGTTGAAAACCACAGTACATGCTTCTAGGAGTGTGCACAGGCCTGCCTCCATCAGCATGCCTAGTCTGCATCCAGCTGTTGGAATTCCTGCCGAATTGGTCAGGTTTCTGTGGGTGCAAAAATATCCAAGATTCAGTACCTTGAAAAACTTAGAAGAGAGGAAAGGTTTGCTGGGTGCACAGTAGCAAGATTCCAGCTGATGCACAGAACGGAGACCTCAGCTCGTGACACATTGTCCCCATTGCTTTGAGCCCAGATGGGGCATCATTTGTGGAGTCTATCACAGTGAAGGTTACCCTGTCTCAGAGGTGGCTGGGAAAATAGGGTGAGAGCAGAAGAGAACAGGGTCCAACAGTGTGTCTGTCACCTTTGAGAACATAACACTCATGACCAGAAAGTATCCTGCCAAGTGCTACCCCTTAAAGTTTTCACTACTGCCCAATACCACAATGAGAATCAAGCCTTTAACACGTGGGCTCACGTGTAGTACTTAAGATCTGAATTGTAGCATCCACTAAGTTTTAGAAAGAGCTTAATTAAGTTAAATCTCAGGTGCATCAAATTAGGAGCTAGGTTGCCCATGATTTAGAAATAAAAATAGAGCTGGGTAGCTGACTCTGTTGGTGAAAAGCTTGCCAGGAAAGCATGAGGACCTGAGTTTGATCCCAGCACACAGATTAAAAAGCTGGGTGTGGTGAGACCCATCCCTACTGCCAAGGCTGTGAAGGCAGAGGCAGGAAAATCACCACACTCACCAGCCATCCAGGCTGGCTGAATAGGTGAGGTCAAGGTTTAGTGAGAGATCTTGTCTCTAAAAGTAAGGTGGAGAGTGAGAGAGTGATCGAGGAAAACTCCTAACATCAAACTTTGACCTCCACAGGCATGCACACACACAAACACACACACAAACACACACACACATACACACACACACACACATACAGTGTATGCTTTTCCAAAATCACATTAATGTGAATACTACTGCTCCAATCAGGTTCATGGATAGGAGGAAGTTACCCCATACCTCCTGGCTCCAGTTCTAATTGCATATTTGTCTTGCTTCATTCTAAATGTAATTTGTGGCACACTTAAAGAAGCATGAAGAAATTTCAACTATATATATGTGTGTGTGTGTGTGTGTGTGTGTGTGTGTGTGTGTGTGTGTGTGTGAAATCAAAAGCATTGTTCAGAGCCTCCTCAAGGATAATGAAAGAGGTAAATGAAAAGTCCCAACTCATCTTTAAGTGTGGTCTACATTCAATCACCATTAAAATCAAAATTGGGTTTGGCATATGTGTCAGGTCATGTTTGTCATATCTGTATTTAAATTGTGTCATGTTTGTATGTAAGCTGAAAATGTGAAACAAAAGCAGCAAAGCAGAGACTTAAAAATGTCCCAAACCTTCTTGAAGAATCATGGCACAGTAGAACTTAATCCATGGGTATCCAGACTTCAGCCAGTGTCTTGGTGTGTTTGCCTGTTTCTGTGATAAAAATTCCTGATAAAAGCAATTAAAGAGAGAAAAGGTTTATTGTGACATAATTCCAGACTCAGTGTGTTAGTCAAGAAGTCATGTCAGCAGGACCTTGAAGTGACTGGTCACACTCACAGGCAAGGAGAGGAGAGCAGTGAGTGCAGGCTACTACTGCGCAGCTCCCTCATTCAGCTTCCATAGTCCTCCATCCCAGCCAAGGATTGGTACCAAACACACAACTGGATCTTCCTACCTTAATTGATGTAATCAGCAGACTCTCACAGGCATGTCCAGAGGACCATCTCCCAGATGATAGCAAAATCAAGCATCCTCTTGGTATTTTCTGAATTATTTGGCAATAAATGGATGATGTCATTTTTTACTACATTTAAATGGGAGATATTTGACCTAAGAGAAGTGTGGATAAATGTTCACACAAATTTGGTGTTTGAAGCGTTACATAACAGCACCTATCAACATTTATATAGATACAGCAATGCTCTATAATTGTGTAATCAATTATTGGAAAGCCTTCTGTAAAGGGATAGATAATAAACACTTTAGGCTTACTGTCATAAGTCAACTCTGCAAGTGTAAAGCAGCTATAAGCAATTTGTAAGTTGTAGGGAACAGAAGACCATAAGAGACAGTTAATATGTTGGCAACATAGCACGAATGTGAATTGCTGACATGAGCCAAGATGGCTAACAATGGCATCAAAAGAGCTATGAGTAAGCACAAAATTGCTGATACCCAATATCCAGGAACCCCCAAAGTACATAGTGGTGGAATGTGTTGTATATATTCCTGGCAGAATGCCACTTTTGTGTGGGTTCCTTACAAACATGCCTATGAGGTCAGATGCCTTTAGCCTTAATCTTTGGTTTCACAAGGATGCCTGCATCTCTCCGTCTACACAACTGTGTGCCTAATTCTCTCTGCCTGTACACTCACCTGCACATGACTATCCTCACCCATATGTGGCCCAGTGACAGCTGGTGCCTGAGTACCTTACAACATTTGACTGTTGGAAGTCTGTGTGACAGCCTAAACCTGAAGTGAATAAAATACTTTGCACCTGAGTGACTTCTCACTTTCTCTTTAATGCCTAGGTATCCCAAGGCCTTCCTTCCTTCCTGATGTCAGAGCTCAGACCTCACATAAGTTAGGATCCATAGCTGTTTTACACTGAAGCTTTCCTTCTTTTGGAGACAGGATTTCCTTATGTACCCTAGGTTGGTTTCAACTCAAATATAACCATGGATGTCCTCCAAGTTGAGATCCTCCTGCTTCATCCATGTGAGAGCTAAGATTGCAGACCATTACAACTGGCTATTTCAGTAAAATTTTATTTACCAAAGCAGGTGGTGAACTAGACAATTCTTCAGCCTTTCTTTCACCAACTCCTAGTATAATGTAATATTATTTATTTAGAGTAAATAAATCAAACTTCAAACTAGCTGCAGTTAAAATGAGAAAGGTCATGGAATGGGGCACTGACCATGTTTGTTCTGTTTGTTCTGTTGTACTGGGACTTGAACTCTAGCCTTATGAATAGTAGGAAGGGTTATTTAAATAGGGGAAAAAGCTTTCTTTGACTTACATAAGAGGTAACTTCTCCCTTAAAAACATTAAGAAGATAGGCACTCAAATAGCCTTCTAAAGAGTTCTAAAGACTAGGGATATAGCTCAGTTGGCAGAGCTTATGTCTAGCATGAACAAAATCCCAAGTTTAATGACCAGAACAAAATAAATGAGTATGGTGGTTCATGCCTATTATCCCAGAACTCCAAAGGTAGAGGCAGACAGATCAGGAGTTCAGTGTTATCATCTAGTAAAAAAATAAGTTCTAGGCTATTCTGTGATTCATGAAACCATGCTCAAGAAAAATCAACAAGCAACAGAAATATGTCAAAGAAACATATAATCATTGCATCTAAAACTCTCAGAACTACTTACGTTAATATTTCTGAATACAGGGCAAAATATTATCCAGAAGCCTAAGAACATAAGAAATAGTTGAAAGAACTTAAAAAGCATACAATATATATTAAGAGTTTCTGATATATGCTTAATAAGAATTATAGATGATAAGGAAGGAAACATTTTTTAAAAATCAATATTTATCAAAATGTTTTGACCAAGGTTTCCTACAATTTACAATAATCATGAGTTTCAAAATGCAAAATGATTGAATATTAAAAAGAATAAATTACGCCGGGCGGTGGTGGCGCATGCCTTTAATCCCAGCACTCGGGAGGCAGAGGCAGGCGGATCTCTGTGAGTTCGAGGCCAGCCTGGGCTACCAAGTGAGTTCCAGGAAAGGCACAAAGCTACACAGAGAAACCCTGTCTCGAAAAACCAAAAAAAAAAAAAAGAATAAAATCATTGTAGTACAAAGTACTGCACATACATTTCACCAAGATTGCCCAATATTGATATTCTGAAACTGTATTATGCCCCGGTTCTAAACCTGACCTCTGTTCTCTCTTAGGTTTTCTGAATTATTTGACAGTACATAGGGGACATAATGTCCTTTTACTACAGAACACTTCAACATATACTTCCTAAAACCAGAATTATTCTGTATATTTTATTATCATCAAAATCAGTAAAATAGTGTTTATAAATACTGAAATTAATTTATTCTATTTAAATATTAATTTGCTCTATAAAATTATGCCAGTTGTCAAAGTGCTAGTAATAACAAACTGATCCACTTTCCTATTCTTTATCCTTCTTTCTCTTCTGTTTCTCTCCTTGTTTTCTGTCTTTTCTCAGCACACAGAGGGACCAGTTAGCTGTTCCTAAATTATGCTGTTTACCACAGGTGGATTGCAAGGTCAACTAGTTGTTGTTTTGAATCATGATCTAATATAATCCAGATTGTTCTCAAATGCCTGATGTCCCTGCCTCCAACTTCAAGGTGCTAGAATTCCAGGTATGTGCTAACAAACCCAATTTCTTTTAAACTCTGTTTTTGAGAGCTGTTCCTGTTTCACTATGAGAGAGTTCACCTCTTCCAGTGATCTGCAATGCCAATTCTTTAGAGTACTGCAATTTTATCCATGCACGAATCTGTATCTAGAATCACTATCACGATTTGGCCTTTCTATATCTTCACCAATTCTTTGATGTGATTTCATGATATCATTTATTATTTCTTTATATATGTTCATTCATCTTACCTTATTCTGCTTCAGAAGTGTTTGGTCTCCACACATCAATGCTATTTATATTCAAATGTGTAAGACACCTTTTATTGTCTTCTTCAGATGGACACCTTCAGACCCAACATCATCTTCAAGCTTGCTTTAAATACCAACTCATAGGATTGACAAAGATCTACCAATATGGAAACTTGGGGCTGGACTCACAAATAATTGATTTAACAAACTATAAAGATAAGTCTAATGAATGTACAAGTTTGAAAATGAATAAATGGCCCAGTGGTTAAGTGTGCGTGCTGCCTATCCTATAAGGTTTTTATTTCCGTGAAGAGATACCACGACCTTGGCAACTCTTATAAAGTAAAAACATTTCATTTTGATGGCTTAAAGGTTCAGAGGTTTAGTCCATTTTCATTGTGGTGCAACATGGTGGCATTTAGGCAGACATGGTGCTGGAGAAGAAGCTGAGAGCCCATCATCTTGACTTACAGGCAAGAGAAAGTGACCTGTCTTACTGGGCATGACTAGAGTATATATGAGACCTCAAAGCCCACCTCCACAGTGACGCACTTCCTCCAATAAGACCACACCTAACCCAAGGGCCACAGCTCCTAGTAGTACCATACCCTTTAGGGAACATTTTCTATGAAACCACCACAATACTATTCCAGTGTGTTGAAATTTCTGGCCACTCCCCCAGCTACATGACCACTACATAAAACCAACACAGACGATGCAAGTTATGTTCTGAACACCCAAGTTAGGTGGCTCACAACCACTTGTAACTCTAGCTCCAGTGGATCCAATGGCCTCTTCTGGTCTCTGTGAGAAGAATGAGAGTTCATTACCATTATGGCAAAGAAATATTATGGCAAGCCGGCAAACGTGATGCCTGGAGCACTAAGCTGAGAGACCGCATCTTAAATGACAAATAGGAAGGAAAGAGAGAAAAGTCAAAATGGTGAGTCTTCAAATTCTCAAACCCACCCTCAGTGACTTACTTCAACCATCAAGGCCACACCCTGCTGTGGGATGTTCTGTATGACAAATATGTTAATAAATAAAGCACTGATTGGCCAGTAGCCAGAGAGGAAGTATAGGCGGGACTAACAGAGAGGAGAATTGAGGGAACAGGAAGGTGGAACAGGAGACTGCCTGGAGCCGCCACCAGAACAAGCAAGATGTAAGGTACCAGTAAGCCATGAGCCATGTGGCAAAGTATAGATTAATAAAAATGGGCTAAATATAAGAGTAAGAGCTAGACAATGATAGGCCTGAGCTAATGGCCAAGCAGTTTAAATAATATAAGAGTCTGTGTGTTTATTTTGTAAGTGGTCTCTGGGACTGGCAGGACTTTGTAGCTGGAGACTGGCGGGACTTGGGAGCTGGAGAGAAGCTCTCCAGCAACAACACCCCCTAAGCCTTCCCAAACAGTTCCACTGACTGGAACCAAGTCTACAAATGCCAGAGCTTATGAGGGACAGTCTCATTTAAATAACCAGAGAGACTGTTAGAGAAATTCACAGCTGATCAAGCTGCAGTAAAAAAAAAAAAAAAAAAAAAAAGAAAAGAAAAAAACTGATCGTGGCTTACCCAACTGCAAATGGTACATTTACAGCAGGACACCTACATCTAAGACTCAGGGAATATCCAGAAGACGGGGCTGGAAGATAGTGAAAACCAGAGGACCAGGACTCTGCTGAGAGATGGTGTCTTCTAGGAATTACAGGGATGCCACACCCATGGAAATTTAGCAATATCTCTACTTAAACAAGATGTGTATAGTGATAACACCAATTAAATCAGTGTTAACAAGGAAAATCTCAAAAGGCTTCTCCCCTAAAAGAAGAGATATAGACAATTAATGACCACTGAAAGAAGGCTAAAGTCTTCTCCAGGCAAGAACCATCTACATGCAGTGTCATGTGGCCATCTCTTAATATATACATATATATATATATATATATATATATATGCAGCACCAGATGTATTCTATATATAATTTTATATGTATGTGTAATTTATATATAATATATTATATATTAACTTATATAATTTATATAGATGTAAATTATAGAAGAGTAGGTCTATTTTTTTGAGAGTGAGTGGTGAGATGATGGGAGGAGTTGGAAAGAGAAGAGGGAGGACTGAAATGATGTAGATAGAGTACTCATGTATGAAATTCTCAAAAAATAAGAAAAATTAAATAAAACATAAAATGTCACCTTCGTGATGACAGGCCACTTGCAGGAAACAAAATGAAACAACACAGAAACACTGCTCCAAGGCCAGCAAAATGGCACAAGTTGGTAAAGGCACCTCCTGCAAAGCCTGGTGTCTAAGTTTGATCCTTGGGGATCATAGTGGAAGAAGAGAACCAGCTCCTGAATGATGTCCTCTAATCTCCACTTGCACATCAGGGTGTTTTTTGCACCCCCACATGCAAAAATAAATGGCATAAGATATGTAAAACTAATGCTTCATTTTCTCTACCCTTCATTCAGCTTGGTCATATGTCTTTGCAAGATAATTAAATACTTCTTGTTGCTAACACTACTACATGTTTTTAAAACTTAAATTAACTACTTATTTTGTTTATATATAAATTAATTTTTGAAAGAATTTTGAAAGGGCACAGTGCTGGAGATCAAAACCAAGGATACTGTGCTCAGTAGACAGCTCCTGCCCACAGAAAATTTGCTACCCTTCTTACCAACTCCATTTATTAAAAGTGTTTGCCCCCAAAGTCTTTGAACTTTAACTATATCCAATAGCATCATTGGCTAATAAAAGTTGTTTTTCCTTTCTGTTCTTGATACATTTCAATTGCTTTATTTATTGTCACTTAAGCAAATAGGCAGTGAAGAATATTCATGTGCTTCATGAAAAAGAATTTCTAATTTTAATTTACTGTTATTAATGCTTGTGATACAGATGCACACATGCCACAGCACACATGTGGATTTCAGGGGACAACTTTCAGGTGTCAGTTCTTTCTGGATATTTGATTGCACTGTGAAACCCGAGACTGCATTAATAAAATCAACCTTGGATCAGAGGGTGGAGCCAGCAACTAGTTGACAGGAATTAGCCAGAGAGTATGAATCAGCCAGAAAGACGAATAGAGAAACACACAGGAAGGAGTGGGGAAGGACTTAGAGTTCTGCAGTCTTTTTGCTTTGGGACAGATGGGGAGATGCTCTCTTGCTGTGTCTCTGATCAAAAAGGAAGGTCAGCTGGTTATGTCTTGGCCTCTCTGAGCTAGCAGGTTTTTACCCCAGCATCTGACCTCCAAGTCTTTATTGGTAAATAGAATGATAGAGACTTAGTTAAAAACTACATTTGGCAGTAGTTTGGCCAAGGCACAGCCAGTGGGATTGGAAGTCCAATCAGGCCACTGCCTGAGTGGCAAGGCCACAGACTGTAGTTAAAATATCAATAGATTTGAGAGTAGCCACAAAGCCAATGGAAAAACAAGTTCTCTCCTTCCTCCATTGGTTTTGGCACTCAAACAGACCATCAGGCTTGTGCAGCAAGTTGTTTTACCCACCAAGTACCAGTTCAGAATATTGTATAATAGAAAACAATATTTATTGTTTGTTGAATAGGTACATTGTATGAGATAAAGGAAGTCAAGGCTAGCTAGCATATTTCTAATTTACTAAGGTGTCATGAATAATATTAAACATTATCAGAATTTTTTGTTTGAATTTCTAGTTGTGTCACATTTCTGTCACTCAGACAAAATAATTGCTATAAATTAACTTCATGGAGAAAAATGTTTGCTTTGAGTCATGGTTTCAGTCTATGATTACCTTGAACCTGAGGCTAAGTGTTCCACTTAGAAAAGGAAGCACACAATGGAACAGTGCTGCTCACATCATGGTATCTGGGAATCAAAAAGAGAGAGAGGAACCAGTGAGGGACTTTGTGTCATTTTCCATGGCATGAACCTTATGACCAAACTTCTTTTGTTTTTTTTGTTTTTTTGTTTTTTGGTTTTTGAGACAGGGTTTCTCTGTGTAGCTTTGCGCCTTTCCTGGGACTCACTTGGTAGCCCACGCTGGCCTCGAACTCACAGAGATCCACCTGGCTCTGCCTCCCGAGTGCTGGGATTAAAGGCGTGTGCCACCACCGCCCCGCCCAAACTTCTTTTAACTAAGCTTGATCTTCTAAAAGCCATATCATCTCCCAATATCTCTATCAAAGGAGTGCTCTTGGTTTCCCTGCTATCAGTTACCCCTCTGGTGCATGAACCTTGGGGAGCACTCAATGATCCCTTCAGTGCATGAGCTTTAGGGAGCACTTATCTGAACCATAACAGGAGGCATGCTCATTTCTAGAAAATCTTCTAGCACAGATTCATCTTTGATTTCCTGAAATAAAGCCACATTTCTTATCATGAATCATTTTTAAGATTTCTTTTTATTTATATGTATGTATGTACATATGTGTATTTGTGTGTTTTCTAGCTAGCTTCAGCTGTGAACTTGACGTAGCTTAGTCATCTGAGAGTCTCAACTGGGAGATCTCCCAGATGAGATTAACCTATGAGTATGTCTGTGAGAGATTGCCTTAATTGATGATTGATGTAGGAGGACTCAGACTGTGGTGGGAGGCACTATCTCTAGGCAAGTGGGCCTAGATAACATAAGAAAGTTAGTTGAGCAGAAGCCAGTGACTTAACCTCACTGGATCCCTCAATGGTTTCTGCTCCTAGTTCCTGCTTTGAGTTCTTGGCCTGACTTCCCTCAGTGATGGACAATTGCTTAGAAATGTCAGCTGAAATACTGTCTTTTCTTAGTAAATTGCTTTTGATCAGAATGTTTTATCACAGCAACAGAAAAGCAAACTAAAACTGTGTGAGTACACACATGCATGCAGCTGACCATAAAGGACAGAGGAGGGTATCACAATCTCTGGAGGTGGGCTTATAAGGTGACCTGGGTATTGAGAACTCAACTCAGGTCCTCTACAAGATCAATAAATATTCTTAATTTCTGAGTCTTCTCTCCAACCCCTTATGAATTGTTATTCACAAAGATAGTAAGATTTGCTTCATTAACTGTTGGGATCACAGCACAAAAGTCTGTATGCCCACAGATCTCCAGAGAAACCAGGAATGTTACGTACACAGGATTGTCTTTCCAATGGGAAAGATGAAGAACCTGTTCTTCCATCCAGAAAGCTGAGAATTGAAAGTGATTAACAGCCTGTTGATCTGTGTTAACTGCCAGACCAGGCCATATCAAGTACCCACAACCAGGACCCTTATAGTCAGAGGCTCTCCCAAGCTCCCAAAATCAGGATCAGAGGTCATCCCAAATGACCTCTATGCTGTGTGTATGAGGGAGACAAAGCCATACCCTTAGGCCCTTAAGCTAGTACAGGTAGCCTATCTCTGGAACCCATCTTCTTGGGAGAAATGACATGTACCCTGAGTTGAGTTTCAATGTAATTATGCTTCCTTGTGCACTAGGGATTATTTTACACCAGGAAATTTTTTTCTAAACTATACTGGGCATAAATACATGGGGAACAAACCACCAGTCATTAGGCTCCCTGAAGTCTGATCCAGGGTGACGTCAGTCTTTCCTGGGGTTTCATTCTTGTCTATTTGCTTGGTTCGCTTCCCTGTATGAGACCTTCAGGGACCCACTCATTTAAACTTTTTTTTTACTTTCTTTAACTTTATGAATAAAATTGTCTCTTTTGTTTCTTGTATCCCCCCGTCCATTTCTCCTGCCAGACCTACTACCTATGTAGAACATCTTGGGGAACACCTCTCATGTTCTTATGTAATACCTGAAAGAATTTGATGTAATTGAAATCATGTATTCCTAAAGGTGTGGTATAGCTCACCTGGCCACTTAAGGGAGGTATTTTATAGTTTGTGCTGCTTAACTTGTCATTTGTTTTCTTTATTAAAAATTCTGACATTCTTTTATGGATAGACTCATTTAGCTGTATCGTTTCAATATCTGTAAATATTTCCTGTATGGCTACTTCCCATTCTGCCTTTGACAACTCTAGGGCTGACATGTGTAGAAGGCTTTACACATGCAGTTTACTGAGTCAGTTGATGTTACCCTGGTGAGATTTGATTGGCTGAAATCTCTATACAGTGGATTTTGATCTACCTAATCTTGGCTATAATTCTGGATACTGTCAGCAAGAAAAGGAACTTACTTGATCTGTATTCGGTGACAACTTAATGGATCTTGGCTAAGTTGCTCAGTGGAAGTTTGGGCTTCTACATTGAGGAACTGCTCTTATTTTGTGATTCTTGTAACAATATCATTATGTCTTCAGTTCAACCACAGCTTTAGTGGTAACTTTCTGCATATTATACCCTGATTCTGTTTCAGTTAAATATTCTTGAAAGGACTAATTGGAAACATTCCCAGCAATGCCCTTTAAAAGTGTGCTTTATGAAGAACCCTGTTGTTTTCTTGCCAAATGAAGTCTTCAAGGTATGCAACCAAAGAAAGTAAAAGTTCTTCTTATTTTTTAAATAGAATTTTTTCTATGAATATAGACTTTTATCTCCAAAGGGCATGTACACTAATCAGACAGCATGGGCAGAAGTAACAAGGATGCAGGTTGTAACCCTACCGTACTCCTAATTATAGGACATATGAGTATATGAATTTTTTCATCGATACTACAAGTTCTTTTTCAAAATATGATACAGGACTTTAGCCCTGGCTAGCCTCAAACTTAATATACCTCTACCTCCCAAGTGCTGGCATTACTAGCATGAACAGCCAAGAGCAGTTTGTGAGTACTTGGAATCAAACTCAGAGCTTTATACACTTCCAGCTGAGCTACATCCTCTGCCCTGCCAGTTTTTCCTAAATTTCTGTTCTAAAACTCCTCTGGGGGATATGACATTAGTACATCAATGGCTTAGTCATCACTCTCACTTAAACATCTAACAAACAAACCAAATTTAATATATCAGAAGACAACTTTAGCTTCTCTGCTTCTAGTATACTGCCTATGCTTGGCCTCTCAATTTTTATTAAATCACTGGGAAGTCTAGTTTTAATTGTCAGTCTGACATGACCTACAATCACATTGGAAGAGAGTCTCAATAAGGGATTAACTAGATCAGGTTGGCCAATGGGCACACTTATGAGAGACTTTCTTAATTGGGTTAAATAATTTGTTAAGGCCTACTCAGAGTGTAGGCTGTACCATTTAATAGACTGTCCCTGAATTGCATGTAAGAAGAGAAAGACAGCTGAGTCTAAGCATGATGCATTTATTTCTCTGCTCTTGACTCTAGGTGTGATGGGACTAGCTACCCCATGCTCCTATCACAGCGATTCCCCTGCAGTGATTGACTGTAACTTGGAATTATAGACTGAGAAGGAGTTTTGCCAGGGTATTTTATTACAGTAACAAAAATGAAACTCAGATACACACACACACACACACACACACACACACACACACACACCATTCATAAGATTACACAGGAGAAACATCCAGCTTCATCTAGACTCCATCATTCATTTTTTAGAAAATCCCTTTAACTCTATTTCCAATGCCTCCTCATTTCTGGGGTTAAAAGAGCAATTATAACCATCCATTATCTAATCTAAATGACAGCAATTAATTTTGCTCTTGAAATCAGGCCAAGTTCTTCAAGCACAGCATGGGAGAAATAGCCAATAAACACTGATGATAATCAGTATCAAGATGGTAAAACCAAGATACTATTCAGAGCACACTGAGGGCAAATCTTGAAGAAAATAAAGAGCTGGCTTCTAGCTTTTGACTCTGCATGATCTTGACAAAATGCTTATATTAGTGAAGGTCATGAACATCGAATGACAAAGAAGACAAAGTCTCACGTGGGTCACTTCAGGGAAGTGGTGGAGGCCTTGAATCCAAAAGACTGGATTTTTAGGTGCATGGGAACTCATGCTTGTGTGGTATCCTAGTTAGCTCTAATTGTCAACTTGACACAGCTTATAATCATATAAGTAGGGAGTATGAAATGAGGGATTTCTCAGATCAGATTGGTTGGTGGAAATCTCTGTGTGGGGTTGTCTTGATTGCTAATTGATTTAGAAAGACACAGCCCCCTGTGAGTGGTACCATCCCTCAAACTGTGGTCTTGGCTTATAAGAAAGGCAGCTCAGCAGGAGCTGTGAGCCAGCTTGCATGCAGCATCCTCTGTAGTTCCTACTGCACTTCCTTGGCTGAGAGCGAGTTCTCTGGCTAGAGGTAATTCTGCATGGAATAGCAGGCAGGCCTGCTTTTGAGTTTCTGCTTGCATTGCTCCACTGACTTCCCTCGGTGATGGACAGTGACCTGTAAGCTGAAATAATCCCTTTTCCTCCTCTCTGTTGCTTTTGGTCAGAGTGCTTTATCGCAGGAACAGAAAGGAAACCAGCGCACCTGGCATCTTGTTACTGACAGAGCTGTCTCCCCAGCTTTGACTGGTTTAATTCTTAGTTGTGCCCCTGGCTATCTGCATTTTCCCAAGAAGCCTATAAAGCGTGTTTTAGCCTCAGGTACATCACTTATCAAATAAAAACAGCATAGTGGTTTTTACATCACTGTCACCATCTCTGCATGGTGAATGCATGAGAAGGCACAGAACGCTCCTTCTTGGTCTGCCCTTGGAAGGACCCTGTGGATGTGCACATCCTCCTCCCTCTTTCTCCAAGTGTAGTTTTTACTGCTCATCTGCACCTCTGCTGTAATGGCTAATGTTGACTGTCAGCCTGACAGGTCTACAATTGCCATGTAGATGTAGACAAACCTCTAAGCAGACCTGAGAAGGATAATCTAGATTGTTAATGACGTGGGGGGATCCACTTGAGCTGTGGGTAGTACCATCCAATTGTAACCAGCCTGATGTAAATGAATATATTTTAATGGAACACTTTAATGATGAGACTATCAAAACAATGAACTCTAAGAGATCAGAATTCCACAGAGCCCCAAGCCCCTAGAATCTCAGATCAGAAGCAAAAAGCTCAGGACCTGATAGAGTAGCAACTCCTCTCTCTGTAACAGCCTTACAGAGACAACAGTGCATCAGTGGTAGGCAGGACAGCACACCGACTGGGATTGCTTGGATGTGCATGACCTCAGCCATCTATTTAAACTTGAATCTCACTTCAGATCCAGAAACGTGGACTAGAAGAGATCATTGGATGTTCGCTCTCCTTTCCAATGTTTTCACAGTGAGTAAATCTCCTTTTTCCTTCTTTTCCTATGAATTTGGCTATTCTGACTGGTTTATTGGGGGATAGGTGGCTGAATCTGGTTTCTAAGGGCACATACTGTGATCTCGAGTTTGGTAATACAGTGGGATGTGGACCTAGATTGGATAAACACAGGAGAAAGTAAGCTGCACACAGGATCCATCAGTGTCTGTTCCTGACTATGAATGAAGTGTGACTGTTGCCACACCTTCCCTCCATGATGGACAGTACCCTCAGACTAGAGACACAATAAACCTTTCCTTCATTCATCTCTTTCCTGCCAGGAATTTTGTCACAGCAGCAAGAAAGCAACTAAGATATTATGTACACCTGTCTTTGTCTTTCTATATACCCAGTGTTTTGTTGCCTTTAAACAGCAGAAAGGGGGTGATGTCACCAGAAGACACTTGTTTTTGTTGTTGAGAAATGTTGACAGTTTTATCTTTGGAGTACTCAGCTCCCTAAGCTTGATGTGTAGGTATCTTCTGGGTCTTACATGTAATTATTGGTCTTAAAGGTCCTGGGTATTTTTCTAGTAACAAAGACAGAGAAATGCCTGAGAGTCTCCAAAAATATCCTGCTAAATTTAATATGCAGCCAACCCCACCCTCTTTTTTAACTTTCCAACAGGTGAAATTAACTTGAGAAGTAGCAGCGTGTTTCAGACTGACTCTTCTCAAGGACTCTGACCTTGACACTCAACTCTTGGTGATTAAATATCTGATCTGAATAATGAGCCTTCCAAAAAGCCTTCAGAAGAGTGGGGCACTAACAGGACACAGCTTTCAACTTCCCTCACAGGGCACTCTGGTTATCAAGGTGACATCTTCAGGGCAGCACAAGTCACTGGTACTAAACAGTTACCAGGGAAGTATGGCTGCAAACCTGTCACCTGGTCAGAGGACAGTCACAGGGGTTCCTTGGTGTGCTAGCACCAAACTGTTGTATTATTTCTGCTTCACCTCCCCTGTGAACCCTTGCGTGAGGTGAAAGGTGAGTTCACTTGGTGGTTATCCCTCAGAGAAGCTCTGTGTGTCTCAAGAAGAGCCTTAAGAGATCAAACATTCATCTTAGTCTATTGGTCTTGAAAAACCTAACAAGTCATTGGCAGCTCATTTTACCCTGAGAGAGGAAAAAAAAAAGATTGTTTGTGGAGCAGAAGGCCTAGTTGCCGTATGTAATGAATGAGTCCATTTCTGTCAGTAGTGAGGGAACAGAGACATGGCTCCACACTGTCAACCTCCGCAGCCTCAGAAGTTTCTTTAGTTTCTAAGAGACCGCCACTCACAGCTAACTGGAATTCGTGGCTATGATCCTGAAAAGAATTTCAGGACTTCCCAGCAGGATGAGGTAGAGTTCGATTTGGAAATTTTATTAAAGATGCCGAGAAAGTCACTAGTGAGGATGTTGTGGCCGCGTCGACAGACCCCTGAGCAAGACCACCACAGATCCGATATCCAAAGCAAAACACGCAGGGGTTTGTTGATAACAAGCAAGCCCGGGCTTGGTCTGTGTCCAACATCTGACCCAGCAGATGGAGGAGGATGGCCCTGAGCTTTCAGGGTGAGGGGTTTTTTAAGGGAAGAAACCACAGGCAGGGTGGTACAAGCTTTAGCATCATATGATAGGATGAGGGTGTGTAACCTTTCAATTTACTGGTTGGGGATTACAGTTTTCATTTTTGGGCAGGCCTGGACAAGTCCCAGGCTCTGTCCTTGAACTGTCATGGAGGCTGACTGGCCTCACATGTTCACATTGACCCCTGCATGTAGCTCTAAATTGGTGAGGGCTCCCAGACAGAAAGCAACTGGCTGAACCTTGAGCAGTCAGAGTACGCGCAGAAAGCGAGCTACTACAAGGACTGTGTCTTTTGTTGATGGTCCTCCCAGAAACTGCTTGCTTAAGTCTCAGGAAACTGAAATTGAGGCCTGATCTCTGAGAGAAGACTGAGCAGCCTGTTAAGGCATCTGCTTGGTCCTTTCAAGGAGAGCAAGTATGTCTGAGAGTCTGGCCTCCTAAGAGTGAAGCACACTGCCTGTGTTCTTGTGGTGACTGAAGGAGAACCTCCCTGGATTTTTAGGGACCCTACCTCTCCTCTACTTTTTCACATCTTCAATAATTGAGATTACAGGTTAGCTGAAGAAATTAATGAGATTGCAATGCAATAAGATAAATACCAGGAACCAGTAGGGTTAGGCAAGGGCTTTGACATGCCTTTCATTATAAATGGAGCTCCTGGTGAGAGTCCTAGGAAACTCTTGGCTTATAGCTTCAACAGGACAGTCTCAGCAGTTGGGTTTTTCTTGAGATTTATTTGATTTTGACTTGTGAACCTGTGTGGGAGGGTGCAGATCTTCGGAGCTGGAGCTAGAGGCAGTTGTGAGTTACCCAACATAGGTGTTGGAAGGGGAACTTTGCTGAGCCATCTCTCTAGCCCCATAAGCACTTGTTATTTGGGCTACAATTCTTGTTTCACTTCCGTTGAGCGGCTTCAGTCAGACTCTAGACAGGGGACTCCTCTCCCTGCTTGTGTCCCCAATCTCTCCCTTGTCTCTTATCTTGTATTCTACATTTAGCAAGTGAGTGCCTGCTTTATCTAGAAAAAGTGAAGACAGAGGTGACATCAGAGGGAACTGTTCTTATAAAGCTATAATCAACTGGGGCCAGGGAAAGGGCTGTTGTCTCCTTCAGAGTTGTTAACATCTGGCCATGAGCAGTGTGTCTTTCACTAGGACTCAATTTCTCTTCCACCTTGACCATGCTCAGGCAATTTAGCATGCCTCCTGTGGCTGGTTTCATTTTTGGAAACCCAAAGAAACAGCAACATTGAAGGCAACAGCTTTGGAAGCCCAGAGGTGGAGCAATTTTCACCGTCACACCCAGCTCCATATGAGACTGGCAGCATCCTTTGCTAGAATGTGCCTTCCCTTGGCTACCAACGTTATTAGGGACAGAGTCTGAGCCCTAACATCTCCTCAACAAGCTCTGCATATTCGAAAACTGCATTAAACAAGTAATGGTGAAAATCAGAGGAGATTTATTCACTATGACCACACTAGAAAGAAACAGAAACTAGTCCAGTGGCCCTTCCCTCAGCAGGTCACCTCCTGGATCCTAACGTGACATTTTGTTTTTAAATAGTGGGCCCAGAAGGATGCATAGCTGAGCAGTCCTTGTCAAGGTGTGTTCCCAACCCATCACCATTTCCTCAGCTCCAGTTTCTCCTGGTCTGCCAAGCTCTCCCTGTCTCATATCAAGCTAGCAACCTTTTCCTTCTCTCAGCATGAGATTGCTGGGGAAATTCCAGCTCCTGTGGTTCACTGTTTCCATAGTCTGATTAGCCAAAGGGAGGGGCACTTGTGTTCCTTCAGAATACCTTCATTCCAGGCAGATGGTCCCACTTTGGTGGCTCTGAGGTGGTTACTGGATGTGTTTTGGAGGCTTTTAGCTTTGTTTTGGTTTTTTTTATGTTTTGTCTTTGTTGTTTGTTTTCCTTCTGTACATATAAGTGTCATTCTCCAACAATTTCTGAAATTGCATGTGCTATTTTATACCCCTTCAATAATTTGTTTGCAGTTTAAACTGTTTCTCTGTTTTGTATTTCTATTATTCCCACTCAATGAAAACATTCTGCATGTATATACACACACACACAACTATTTCTATATGTGTATATATTTCCACATAACATGTTAAATGTATAAAGATGCAGACTGAAAGTGTAGCCCATTTGGCAGCATGCTTTTCTAGTATGCACAACGCCCTGGGTTTGATTTCCAGTATCACATGGTGGTGTGTACCTGTAATCCTAGCATTAGAAGTTCAAGACTCTCTCTCTCTCTCTCTCTCTCTCTCTCTCTCTCTCATATATATATATATATATATATATATATATATATATATATATGTATATGAGAGATAGAGAGACAGAGAGATGCTATAAAGCTAAAACAGAAGGACTATTTGGAATATAAAGTTAACAAATGTAAAACTTTGATTTCTCGACATGCCAGAAGTTCACATGATGTTTGTACAGCAAGTGAATGAAGGAGTAAATGAATGAACCTTTATAAATTGCCTTTCTCAAAGTTTACAGCTTATATTAACCTTTTCATCAATTGATTGAAGCTGACTCAAGACAAATTCTCACATGAACCATCTACTTGTATTTTAAACAGCTGTATGTGTGTCTGCTTGCAGATCGCTCAAATATGCAAATATTTGGCTTTGCTAACTCTGACTTGCAAAGTTGTTCAGATGGCACACAATGTCTGGGGGAAAGCTAAGGTTGTCCTCTTTGACACCAAAATCTTCTAAAGAGTCTTCTTCCTGTCACTGTGGGGCAGCACAAATCTCAAGGCCAAATCCTAGATTACATCCCTGGTGTCTATGAGGTGGGATGCTGCCAGTGTGGCCACAAGGGCGAAAAGGATAGGGCTCTGTTCAATGCTTCACCATGCCTTTTTTTGCAGCTGCTCAGTGCCATGGTCATAATGGAGAGATTCGGGGACACACAGGGATGCTCAGTAGCTCAGTGGCTTTTGTTGTGTGAACATTATGTCTGCAAAACATGCTAAACAGAAGTTTAAGTGGCACTGCAGCCTGCTGGCTAGTGGTGGGACAATACCCATGACAGGCTGTCACAACGCCAAGCACCGATGCTGAGTGAGTCTTGCCTACATCCCATCCTTAAGAAGACATCTATCAGCTGGCTTCCCAGTCAGTTGGCATCAACGCAGGGGGACATTGTGCTACTTCTGAAGAGTAACAGTGGAAAAAACTGGCAACGATGAACTCCCGAAAAAAATTCATAGTTTACTTTAAAAATAAAAGGGATGGAGCTGGAGAGATAGTTTGGTGGGTGAAGTACTTCTGTTGCAAGCATGAAAACCTGAGTTCAAATGCCTGGCATGCACATTTAAACCTGGGCATGGCAACAAGCACCTGTATCCCAATACTTGGGAAGAGTGGAAGTAGAAAGATCACTGGGGCTCATTGGTTACTGTCCAAGACCAATCACTGAGTTCCAAATTCAGTGAGTGACTCTGTCTCAAAATATGTGGTGGAGAGATATAGAGAGATGGAGAAAGATAGTTTATGTCTTTTGTTTTTACCTCTGGCATCCACAGTCATGTGCACATAAATACATGCACACACCTGCACTAACCAAAATGAAAAAGTAGCTGGTCTGTATCAGTAGTAGTAGGAGGAGCAGTATACCTAAGGATGTAGCTTTTGGCAGACCTGTTGTGCCAGCATAGTGTCTGGGATCCAACCCATTGTCAGGCATAATAGCTGGATCCGTCCTTCCTTTCAGACTGGCCATTCCTTCAGGATTGAGAAGCAGTTTAATTTTTTCATGTAAATTTGAATGCATTTCAGACAAATCTCTTCAACAGTAGAACTCATTCTGCAAAAATAATTTCCCAGAGTCAGTTTTCCTAAAAAGGGGGTAATTTAAAACACACACACACATACATCTATACTTTGCCTATTTATTACACCCTATAATTATGTTTGTAGATGATTGCTTGTGTATTTTCTCACTTTAAAATGGAAATTAACATCTGATGAGTGGGGATGATTTAATTTGCCCAAGGAAACGAGCTCCACCTGACTTCTGCCGCAGATATTGTGTCATGGTTTTAGGTGCTTGGTTTAGAGAATTATGGAATGTTAGGACCACTTGTTTATATCCATGGTTGACTTCAGATGTGTGCATGTGTGTGTGTGTGTATGTGTGTATGTGTGTGTGTATGTGTGTGTGTGTGTGTGTGTGTGTGTGTGTGTGTGTGTGTGTAGCATGAATCTTAAAAGTTCTTATTAATAAAATCAAACCTCAGGCAGGTATTGGGGTGAACACTGGAAGGTCAGAGAGACAGAACAAACCACAGCTAACCTTACCTGGCCAACTTCTTGGCTGGTCTTGTTTCCTCAGACTGGAAGCCTCTGTGTCCTCATATCCAAATGGCTCTCAGCTGAACTGTGCTTCTTGAAAGCCTGAAAGCTTAACCAGGCTAAATGCTTACCCAGGCCAAATGCCTCTAGTTTCTGGTCCTCACTCCTTATATACCTTTCTGCTTTCTACCACTACACCCTGGGATTAAAGTCTCGTTTTTTTCTGGGATTAAAGGTGTTGTCATCATGCCTGGCCATTTCCAATGTGGCCTTGAACTCACAGAGATCCAGAGGGATTTCTGTCTCTGGAATGCTAGGATTAAAGGCGTGTGCTACCACTACCTATCCTCATATTTAATATTGTGGCTGTTCCGTCTCTGACTCCAGATAAGTTTATTAAGGTACACAATATTTTGGGGAACACAATACCACCACGTGTGTGTGTGTGTGTGTGTGTGTGTGTGTGTGTGTGTGTGTGTGTGTATTCATGTAGGGGCATGTGCCTGTGCCTGAGTGTGGAGGCCTGAGGTAAACAATGGGTGCTGTTCCTTAGGACCTATCTGTATTTTATTTTTTGGTATTGTTGGGATTTGTTTGTCTGTTTGTTTCTTTTGAGACAGAGGCTTCCTTGGTTGGCTGATATGTCTGATTAGGCTAGCTGGTTGGCTGGAAAGACTCAGAGATCTTCCTGTCTCTGATTCCCCAGAACTAGGATTGCAAGCTCATCCTCCCACACCCATCTTTTCATGGAATGGCACTGAGGTCCCCATGCTTTCACAGTAAGGACTTTGCCCACTGAGTCATCTCTTCAGCTTTGGAACTTCCTATTGTATAGTCATTTAAAGCATCCAGATAAACAGAGTCTGCAGGGTCTACTTTGACCAAACACTTTCTTCAGTGTTCTTTAGCCAAATATGAGTGACAACCAGAAACAGTACTGGAGGCCAGAAATAATTTAGACTGAAAACCAAAGTCAGTATTGCTTTGAACATAGGGAATCCTGAGACTTAAGTTGCCTAAAGTCACATCTTTTTATTCCCCCCTTTTTTAATTAAGAAATTATTTTTCATTCATTTTACATACCAAAGATCCCCCTCTTCCCTCTTCCCACCCCCTAGTCTCCCCCTCCTAACACAACTCCCTCTCCCACCCACAAGAAGGCAAGGCATCCCATGGGGAGGCACATTCAGTAGAGGCAAGTCCAAGCCCTTCCCCCTGCCTCAAGACTGCACAAGGTGTCCCATCCTAGGTAGTGGGCTCAAAAAAGCTCAGTCATGCACCAGAGATGGATTCTGATCCTACTGCCAGGGGACCTCCCAAGCAGATCAAGCTACACAATTGTCTGGCCATGCAGAGGGCCTAGTCCAGTCCTATGTAGGCTCCACAGCCATTGATCCAACTTTCATGAGTTCTCTCTAGTTTGGTTTAGTCATCCCTGTGTATTTCCCCATCATGATCCTGATGCACTTGCTCATAGAATCCCACTTTTCTCTCTTTGACTGGACTCCTGGATCTCTCTCTGGTGATTGATTGGCTGTGGATCTCTTCATCTGCTTCCATTAGTCATTGGAGAAAAGCTCTGTGGTGACAGGGTATTCACCACTCTGATCTCTGGGACAAGCCAGTTCAGTTCAGGCACCCTCTCCACTATTGCTAGTAGTCCAGGCTGGGGTTATCCGTGGGAATTCCAGGCTACTTCCCTAGCACCAGGTTTCTCTCTATCCCCATGATATCGCTCTCTATCATGATATCTCTTTCATTGCTTCCTGCTTCCCTCCCTGTTCCAGCTCAACCATCACATTCCCTTATGTTCTCATCCCCTATCCCCTACCCTCCATTGCCCACCCCTCATCCCCAGTTTACTCATGGAGACCTCATCTATTTCCCCTTCCCAGGGTGGTCCATGCATCCCTCTTTGGGTATTCCCTGTTAGTTAGCTTCTCTGCAATTGTGGGTTGTTGCCTGATTATCCTTTGCTTTATATCTAGTATCCACTTATGAGTGGGTACATATCATGTTTGTCCTTCTGAGTCTGAGTTACCTCACTTAGGATGATATTTTCTAGTTCCATAGATTTGCTTGCAAATTTCATGATGTCATTGTTTTTCTCTGCTAAGTAGTACTCCATTGTGTATATGTACACATTTTATTAATGAATTCTTCAGTTGAGGGGCATCTAGGTTGTTTCCAGGTTCTAGTTATTATGAATAATGCTGCTGTGAACATAGTTGAGCAAGTGTCCTTGTGGTATGATTGAGCATCCTTTGGGTATATGCCCAAAAGTAGTATAGCTGGGTCTTGAGGTAGATTGATCTCCAGTTTTCTGAGAAACCACCATACTGATTTCCAAAGTGGCTGTACAAGTTTACACTCCCACCAACAGTTGGAGAGTACTCCCCTTACTCCATATCCTCTTCAACATAAACTGTCATCAATGTTTTTTATCTTAACCATCTGACAGGTGTAAGATGGTATCTCAGAGTCACTTTGATTTGCATTTCTCTTATGGCTAAGGGTGTTGAGCAATTACTTAAATGTCTTTCAGCCATTTGAGATTCTTCTGTTGAGAATTCTCTGTTTAGATCTGCATCTCATTTTTTAAATTGGATTATTTGGTATTTTGATTTCTAGTTTCTTGACTTCTTTATATATTTTTGAGATTAGCCCTCTGTCAGATGTGGGGTTGGTGGAAATCTTTTCCCATTCTGTAGGCTGTTGTTTTGTCTTATTTACTATGTCATTTGTCTTACAGAGACTTCTCAGTTTCAGGAGGTCTCATTTATTAATTGCTGCTCTCAGTGTCTGTGCTACTGGTGTTATAGTTAGGCCGTGGTCTCCTGTGCCAATGCATTCAAGATTATTTCCTACTTTCTCTTCTATCAGGTCCAGTGCAACTGGCTTTATAGTGAGGTCTTTGATCCACTTGGTAAAGTCACATCTTCTGATGGTAGGAACGTCTAATGACTTGGTCTAGGGAGCTTCCAGATCTATTGATTCTTAATTCCCAGCAACATTGCTGGACAGCTCACAAACATGTATAACCCTCCAGCTCCAGAGGATCCAATGCCTTCTTCTAGAGTCCATGGATGTCTGCACATATAGATACATACATATAATTAATAACAGTGAACTGTTATTAAAATTGATGTTTTCAATTATATTATGCTTAATTCTATATGCCCCTTTAAATTTGCATATTCAAATTTAGAATTTATTGGAGTCAGTGAGATGTTTCACAGGGTAAGGGTGCTTGCTGCCAACCCAGACAACTGGATTTTGATCTTTAGAACCTACACATAGTAGAAAGAAGAGGACACCACAGCAAGTCGTCCTCTGACCTCTGTGGAGAAACACCCCCCCCACACACACACAAAATAAATATAAATAAGTAAAAGTTAGAATTAAAGTTATTCAGCATCACTAATTTTTGCTATCCTCAATACATCTAGCACATATTTAAACACATTTACAGAGTTCAAACCCTTATAATCATACATTCAACAATGTTGTAAATAGACAAATGAATGAATATCTTCTCTAAATTCTTCTAGGGCCATTCACTACAGAACAAAGTCTACAATGCTAGCTCCTTTCTCTGCTGAGAAGTTTGATGTCCTGTCCTGATTCCTGTATCATTGTAAGCAGCAGGTGTGTCCCATGCTATGAGTTCAATGTGACATAAAAATTAGGCTCCAGTACAGATTTTCTTTCTATCTCCCAGTTTAGTGGCATACCCTAGTGCTTCTTATATTCACCTTCTTACATCCATCAGTTACTTTTCCAGTTATTATGACCATATAATTGACAAGAAACTTAAGGGATGAAGGTTTATGGTTTGGGATGATCATAGCAGAGAAGTCATGGCAGCAGGTGGGTGAGACAACTGGGTCACACTGTATCTGTAGTCATGAAACAGAGAGAGGATACTGGTAATCAGATGGCTGTGTCTGTAGTTAGAGTTTTCCTGCCTGGCCCACAGTCAGGACAAATCTCTGTCACTGGCCAGT